>PVJC01028224.1:0-22700 GCA_004026665.1 Murina feae
AGGAGGAGGAGGAGGAGGAGGAGGAGGAGGAGGAGGAGGAGGAGGAGGAGGAAGGGAAATGGCTTTCTTCTTTGTTGATTTTTTTTTTCAGTGAAAAATACAGCTGGATGCATATGTTGAAGTGACAATGACAGGGAAGTGCTGTTTGAGCAAGAATAGAGAGACTAGAGGGAACATATTCACATTTGAATTTGGGTGTCAAAAGATGAAGTCAGCATATAGCTTCATGAAGAGCTTGAACTTTATCGCAAAGGCAACATCAAAGCATTTTAAGGAGGGCACAGACAATTTCAGGATTGTGTTTCAGATAGAACATTCTGACAGCTGAGTGGAGGAAGGTTGGACAAGTGCCAACTTAGGGAAGGAGATCAGTCAAGAGGTTGGTGAAATCTTGGCCCGAGAGGATAGAATCTTTATAAGGGTATACGAAGTGGGAACCAACCCATGACTCTTATAGAGATTCAGTTATCTGTCTTTGCTAGAGTGTTGCTTCTGTGCATATCCCGATGTTTCTAATAATAGCCACCAGTGTGAGCAACCAGCCACTTATCTAAATTAGCTCAGAAGGTGATACACACTGTTGCAAATTTGCATGATTATCCTTGGCCTTCAAAGGGAAAATATATCTGTGCTCCACTTCACCATGGTCATAGCTCTCGTCTTAGAGAAGTGTTTTGGTTCTCTTTGCTCAGCTCTGGGGAATGTCACCTGTAGAAAGACTGCAGCCTCTGGTTCTATCTTTTCCTTATTCTTCATATACTAAAAATTGTTGTTTCCTGTACTCTCTCCTTCGTTCTTTCATCATGGGTTCAAAAAGTTTCCCTATATTTTAAAGCAGTGGTTCTTAACCAAGGGTGATTTCCCTCCTGGAGGACATTTGGCAATGTCTGCAGACATTCTGGTTGTCACAACGAGGAAGAGATTACTCTTGGCACCTATGGGAAGAGACCAAAGATGCTGCTAAATATCCTACAATACACAGGATAATGCCCACAAACAAAGAATTATCTGGTTGAAAATGTCAATAGCGCCAAGGGTGAGAAATCTTGCTTAAGGACTAGGATGTTTTTTCTTCTATTTTTTAAAAATAATTTATTTTTTCCTTGTCCTAACTGGTTTGGCTCAGTGGATAGAGTGTTGGCCTGTGGACTCAAGGGTCCCAGGTTCAATTCTGGTCAAGGACATGTACCTTGGTTGCAGGCACATACCCAGTAGGGGATGTGCAGGAAGTAGCTGATCAATGTTTCTCTCTCATTTATGTTTCTAATTCTCTATCTCTTCCCTTCTTCTCTGTAAAAAATCAATAAAATATATTTAAAAAATATTTTTCTCAACACCATTTATTCCCTCTATGTCCCCTACCATCACCACCCATCACCATTTATCCCCCAAATCACCACCTCATTGTACAAGTTCATCGGTTCTTTCCCTTTTGAGGATATTTTTCCATAAATATGAGCTTTTTATTTCATCACTTATTATTTTTAAAAATCTACTTTTCAATTTATCTACTTCTAGCCACCTATGACTCTACTATAAAGTGAAATGGAAAATTGAATAAATTGTTTAGTTATGGCAAACCAACTTTCTAAAATAATTTTTACTCAATTACTAGAGGCCTGGTGTACTAAATTCATACATGGGGCAGGGGAGGGTTTCTCAGGCCAGCCTGTACGCTCTCCAACCTGGGACTCCTTGGCGGATGTCCGACTGCTGGTTTATACCCAATTCCCAGGACTGTTGGCTTCCAACCGCTTGCCTGCCTGTCTGCTTGATTGCCCCCAAACTGCTTCTGCCTGACAGCCTGATCACCCTGTAACCACTCCCCTGTCAGCCTGATTGACGCCTAACTGCTCCCCAGTTGCCCCCAACTGCCCTTCTCTGCCGACCATTTTGTGGCGGTCATCACGGGCCCACAAGGGGGTGACCATCTTATCCAAGAGCATGATGGTCAATTTGCATATTACCTCTTTATTATATAGGATTTTTATATAGGATTACTCTAATCTATATCTTTTTAAATTTAATGGTTCAAATCATGCCAATAGGTGCTAAAATCTCCTCTATAGTTGGGTCTTGAGCCATGAATCCTATCTAATAAAAGCATAATATGCAAATTGACCATGACAAGATGGCTTCCTCCATGTGGTCAAAGATGGATGTCCTCATGTGGTCAAAGATGGTCACCACAAGATGGCCAGAAAGGGAGGGCAGTTGGGAGGGACCCAGACCACCAGGAGAGGGCAGTTGTGGGGGACTGAAACCTGCAGGGGAGGACAGTTGGGAAAACTAGGCTGGCATAGGAGGGCAGTTGGGAGGGACCAGGCTGGCAGAGGAGGACAATTGGGGGAGACCTAGGCCTTCAGGTGAAGATAGTTTGGGGGCGACCCATGCCTGCAGGGGAAGGCAGTTGGGGGGGAATCAGGCCTGCAGGGGAGGACAGTGGGGTGGACCCATGCCTGTAGGGGAGGATTTTTTTTGGTGGGACCCAGGCCTGCAGGGGAGGGCAATTGGGGGGGACCCAGGCTTCTAGGAGAGGGCTGTTGTGGGTAAAAAAGGCCAGCAGGGGAGGACAGTTGGGGGGACCAGCCTGGCAGAGGAGGGCAGTTGGGGGGGGGGACCCAGGCCTCCAGGGGAGGACAGTTGGGTGGACCCATGCCTGTAGGGGAGGATTTTTTTGGTGGGACCCAGGCCTCTCGGGGAGGGCTGTTGTGGGGAAAAAAGGCCAGCAGGTGAGAACAGTTGGGGGGACCAGGCTGGCCGGGGTGGACAGTTGGGAGTGACCAGGCTGGCAGAAGAGGGCAGTTGGTGGGGGGGACCCAGGCCTGCAGGGGAGGACAGTTGGGAGGGACCCAGGCCTGCAAGGAAGAACAGTTGGGGAGACCAGGCTGACAGAGAAGGACAGTTGTGGTGGACCAGTCTGGCAGAGGAGGTCAGTTGGGGGGGACCATCCTGGCAGGGGGAGGGAAGATAGGGGCAATCAGGCCAGCACAGGAGCAGTTAGGTGTTGATCAGGTTGGCAGGGGAGTGGTTAGGGGCAATCGGCAGGCGAGAGGTTGGGAGCCAGCAGTCCTGGATTGTGAAAGGGATATCTGAATGCCCATTTAGGCCCGATCCCATGGGATCGGGCCTAAATGGGCAGTAGGACATCCCTCAAGGGGTCCCAGATTGGAAAGGGTGCAGGTTGGTCTGAGGGACACCACCCCCACCCCCCACTCCCACTCTGTGCATGAATTTTGTGTACCGGACCTCTAGTAGATAAATAAAAATGAAACATGCAGATAGGTATCTTATCAGATTTTGGCCTGAAATATTAATATTTTTCAAGTGCTCTGTAGTTTTTTTTAATCCATATTCTCAAGCTCTAATGAATCATACAGGATAAATGTTCTCCATTGGAATAGAATGCTATTGCCAATGCCCTCAGCTTTCTCTATGGACACTGAGATTTAAGCATAAAGTTTGAGACACTGACTATTTTGAAAAATAGGTATTACCCACTAGCTTCTCTCTGTGATATTACCCTCACTTCCTTTACTTGCTGAGGAAATAAATTATATTTATTTTACAATTCTTTCTTCCCATATATTCTAAGGAAAGAGCAAATTCCTGCAGAATGCAATAGATATATGCCTTTATAAGGTAGGGGATTATTCACACATCTCACAATTACCAGAAATGTACTAGATAATCTGTCTTTTTAGGTAATTTTCACTTAATTTTTGCCACATGTTGACTTCCACTTTCTCCAGCATTTCTTTATGATGTTCATAACAAAACCATTTCATTTATCATTAAATAAAATATAGGTCAATAAGGCAGATATTTAAGCATCTAACAATTAAAGCAAATAGTTGAAAAGGAATTCTCTGAGAAAGTTAGGTCTATACTGCAACAAACCAGCTTCTTAGCATTAGCATGCAGAACAACCAATCACATAGGAAGCCTACAGTGTCCTCCTGGGTTGGCGTCTGAATTAACTGTTCTTCCTTTTGACAGTGATGACTGGAACTCCTTTTTCTAAGTTGCATCTAAATATCGTGTTGGAGTTTCTAGAAGGATACACTGGCATAATATTTTTTCTTTTGATTTTAGGTAGAACTGCAAATGAGAAGTAAAATATAATTTCAGATAAACCTCTTGCTGTTGTGTTATTGTTTTTTTAAACACATTTTTAATCGTTGCATTGTTATATGACTTGAAAATACAATGAGTCTGGCCATTTAGATAATAGCCTGCATTGTTAAGTACCCTCTTCTCTGAGTTTCTGTAATAATCCATGCATATACCTAGCATTGCATTTATCACATTGATTTTGAATTATTTTTTGATGTGACTATCTCCCCCATTATACTGTAGGACCTTGAGCTAAGAACTAAATGCTAATTTATCATTTTATTCCCAGTGTTTAGACCAACTATAAAAATGATCAAATGAATAGATAGCTAGATTGATAGATGGAGATGTAGCGCTGAATGAGTGCATTGAGAATAGGTTAAAGGCAGTGGTAACTTTGGCCCAGAGATACCTGTAGCATATGTTATTAATGGATTTTTAGTGGAAAAAAATTAAGAGCATCACGGTAAAACATGTTTAGGGAATTCTGGGTTTGTTACTTATAAATGGAAAGACTTCCATAGGTGCTGTGAAATTTTGAGAAAAAATAGAATGTATAACATTTCAGAAATTTATTTGAGCATAGAATACATTGTATCTTTTCTAGAAATGACATTCCTTAAAACATCTTTTGGAAAATAATGGTTAACCTCCAGGGGTTTTCAACACTACATTTAAAAGGAAGCTCAGAGCCACTGGTGAGGAAAAAAGAGAAAAAAATAGAAACATGAAAGGAGGGAGATTTTTGGATACTTAACTCCCAGAGTGAGTAGTAGGGATTAGAGAAAATGATAAATTTTCTTAGAATGCTCTAAAATGGGTTGAGCTCAAGGTTATAGCAAGAAAACAAAAAGAAAGAACACAGGTTAGGGCTCATGATCCAAGCAAGTGGGAAGATAATTCAATTGTACTTGCACTTTTTTCTCATTATTTTCTTTTCATAGTTATCTATGTGAAAGTGGATTTAACCACATTTAGTGTGACCTCATCAATGCCCTAAATAAGGTACCTGCCCTCCTAACCCTAACTCTCTATGCTTTCATCTCTTAAGGCTCCTTACCTCTCTTTCCACTCCAGCCACGGGAGTCTTTGCTGAACACACTTTGGCCTCAAGGTCCTTGAGTCATCTCTTCCCTATGTCTGAAAAACTGTTCTTCAAATACCCCTTCTTACTCAACTCCCCAAATGACACCTTCTCAAGGACTTCTTCTCCATCTAAAATGTTCTGCCTCTTTGCCCTGACTGGTTTGGTTCAGTGGATAGAGCGTCGGCCTGTAGACTGAAGGGTCCCAGGATCGACTCCAGTCAAGGGCATGTACCTTGGCTGTGGGCACATCCCCAGTAGGGAGTGTGTAGGAGGCAGCGATCAATGGTTCTCTCTCATCAATGTTTCTCACTCTATCCCTCTCCCTTCCTCTCTGTACAAAAATCAATAAAATATATTAAAAAATATTCTGCCTCTTTTTCCTTAATCTTTTTAATTTTTCTTCCTGTGTTGACCACTGCCTGACATATGACATACCTGTGTGTGGCTTAGTTTCCTTCACTGAAGCACAACCTTAGTAAAGCATGTTGCCAGATGCTCAGGGTCCAATGGGAAATAAGGTGGAGATGGTCCTTGCCCTTTGGGGGCTTCCAGACTCCGACGAACGCAGGTCCCTGTTCTGTGCTCTCTAACAGAGACTCTGTAGCATTTATGACAAAGTAAGAATAACAAGGGAAGCTCAGCAACGCTACATTTTCTTTAAGTTTGCTAAAGTTGTGAGAAAATCCTGGTCATAGAACTACTTCACAATATAATTATATATAGACCAGCTCTTTGTAAAAGGTAAAATACTATAGGATTATATATTATTATTAGTGTTTCACCAGCACTTACTTTCCATCTAAGTTTATATTTCTGAGCCAAATGAGTAAAACGAACCCATTTTTCAAATGTGCAAATTGTCCCCAGGCATATATTTGATACATTCAGAAACCCATTAGCAATTTCAGGCTCACCAACTTCTGGAATTCTAATTCAGGAAGGGACCTTAGAGATCACCTAGTGCATCCCCCTCGCGTTGGTATTCATGCTATGGCACTAATTATTGCAATCTACTGTGGTAAACAGTGGTCAAGAGTCATTAAAAGACCCAGAGGAGTACTCCATGAACTTGGCCTCTAATTGGCAGTTACAACTCAACCTTGGCAAATAGAAGGGATTTTTTCCTTTTACTATGAACAAATAACCTTGGTGTACATAGTGTGTCTTTTCAAACTGAAGAGTGAGACAAGGAGGAGAAATTAACATTCGGAATTATTGAATTGAACTTGTCTTTCTTTGCTGAAGTACGTTTCGTTATTTGGAGGAAAGTGAACTCCTGAAAATTGTTCATTACCAGGATCTGAACCATTCTAATGTCAATATTCTGGCGTTAAAATTCAATGGACTTCATGATCTAATTGAACATTAAAGCTGAAAATAGTTCAATCATTGCACCAGAGAAATGTGCGTTTTTACTAACATACATTTCAGGAACCAGAGCGTGGTCTTCCTTGATGAACCCTATCAAAAGTCAACCTACACCTGGAGGTAGAGTGGTGAACAATACCAGCTTGGTCTCTAGAAGACCTGGATCTCTGAAGATCAAGATAATATGAGAGTGAGAAACATAATGAAGAAAATACAGTTGGTGTTTTTGTGACTCAGCCAGTGCTCTGAACCCTTTGATAATTTAGAGCAGTATTAAGGTGTTCTTGTTTCTCAAATGATGGACTTTCTTGCATAAGTTTTCTAAAATAGTTCCCCGTTTCTTTCTATTAACTACATTTTCTATGAAGGTGGATTTCTAACTTTGCCATATTCTCCTTACTCATACTGGTCTACTAGGTTATGTGATTTGTGTGATGCTTTCCTAATATGGGTGTTTGTACTTCATTTGAGTACTGTATTCAGCCATTCAAATGAAGGACTTGGGTGTTCATCCCCCCCCCCCTATAAAGCAATTATGTTCCTTAAATGGAAACATTATTTGTCATCACTGAAGACATTATTTTGAGAACATTCCCCTTATGAACAGATGAGAAATGCATTTTAATTTAATATTTATTTTTAAACACAAGACCTCTTAGTTATTTTATATAAGTAGACTAGCTATCCCTAAAGAGGCATTACATGGGACTTTATTAAATTATCTTGAAATAATTGGGTGGTTCAGGAAATTTGGGCTGAGGGCCTTCATCCTTGTTAGAGTGTACTGATTAGTGGGACGTGTGGAGGAGGCAGTCTAGGGTTTGTATGGTGGCTTCATGCCATCAGCAGTCCACATTTCGATCTTTCTGCTGCACTGGCTTAACAGATGGCTTCAGTTTTATTTATTTTATTGTTTAAAATATTTGTTACGGATTTCAGAGAGAGGAAGGGAGAGGGAGAGAGAGATAGCAACAGCAATGAAGAGAATCATTGACCAGCTGCCTCCTCCTGGGGACTGAGCCTCAACCCAGGCATATGCCCTGACCCACATCGAACCATGACCTCACGGTTCATAGGTCCACCTTCAACCACTGAGCCACCACAGCTGGACTGTGTTCCAGGAAGGAGGAGAGAGTGGGAAAAGAATAAGCTTGCAGTCGAGTTGGGTCCTTTGAGGAGTCTTTGCTGGAAACTTCACCCAGTGATTTAATAACCACTCTTAGCTTCAAGGAAGTGTGGGAACTGAAGTCTGTTAGTTGGGTATATTGCCACTTATAAAATGATGATTCTGTTACTTAGGGAAGAGAGAATTATTTTTAGGAAAGAAAGTTGCACTCTCAGCCACACTTAACTGTGCATTTTAGCCAGGAAGGAGGAAATTCCTTTCACCTAATGGAATTCAGCCATCAGCACTAGCAGTTGGTGCAGCCTTTCACCTGCCCTGAGATATTAAACAAATTATGTTAGCTCTCTGACATATCATCAGCTAAATTTCTTAGACCCTAGTGGTATTCTTGTTAAAAGCAGGATCCTTGGCCTGATTTCTGACAGGACTCCTGCTCTACTCTTGCCTAGAACATGGACCTTTCCATTTGTTTGATTTTACAGCAGGCGGTAACCTTTGTTTCTATCTTGGGCTGCATAGGTACAAATTGTCTTTAGTTTTGAGGTGCTAATAGATTTATAGATAATTTTAAAATATTTTATTTATTTAATTAAAAAATAAAACAGTCTATCAAATACTCAATATAGCAGAACTGTATTAAAAACAAGATAGAGATTGGGTTATGGAACTGTGGATAAGAAATGGTCCACATATTCAATCACACAAGCTCAGAGGAGGCCAGCATGGTGGGCCTTATAAAACCAGAAACCAAAGTAACTACACAGGGTGGTCTGAACGTAAACATTTGTAACTAAGAGTGAGTCATGATGGGTAGTCTTGTCCAAGACCAGTAGCTTCCTTGACAAAAGTTAATCTTTACTTTTGAAATGGTCTATTGTATTTTGTGCATCTCAGATAACATATCTTGGAAAAGTCAGAGTAATCTTCTTTCCCAGGCCTCTCAGAGCATGAGACCATAGAAACCTCATTGTTATGTTGGACCCATGTACCATCTCTATGTTCTGTGTATGTTAAGTCTCAACTATTCTGTACCCATCAATGTAAAAGAAATATGTGTCTCGGTACTTTACTCTTTATCTAATACCAGAGACTTGCCCACTTTGCTTTCCCCCACCTCTTTAATCTACCATCAATGAATTTCATGTAACACTCCTTATATATCCTCCCTTGATTTTAATGTATAACATAAGCTGTAAAACTGCCATTCTCTAGAGCATTTTCTTAGTCCATTGGAATTTTGCTTCCTGGCAATTGTTTCAGTTTGGCTCAGATAAACTTTTTTTAAAAATATATTTTATTGATTTTTTTTGCAGAGAGGAAGGGAGAGGGATAGAGAGTTAGAAACATCGATGGGAGAGAAACATCGATCAGCTGCCTCCTGCACACCCCTTACTGGAGATGTGCCCGCAACCAGATACATGCCCTTGACCGGAATCGAACCCAGGACCTTTCAGTCTGCAGGTTGATGCCTTATCCACTGAGCCAAACTGGTCAGGGCAACTCAGATAAACTTTTATGAGATTTTAAAAATAGTCAACTTGTAGAAATCAGTGTAGACATTTGCTAGTGACACTAAAGACTTTGAGAAATCTTTATGTTACCCTTAGTAGTCTACTATCAATTTTTAAAAACACATTGCCATTGATTGAAAATGTGACTAAGAGTCATTTAGTTTTTTTAAAAAGTTGTGGGGGTAGGGATGGGAGGACCATTATGCCACTTTCAAAAATCATTTTATTCTTGACAAAATGTTTTCATTAATTAAGTTCAAGGTGAATAAATTATTCTTTATTCAAAATGATTACATAAAATGTACAGGGGGGAGGTCCCTCAGTCCAGTCTTTGCCCTCTTGTAGTCTGGAAACCCTCTCAAGGGATGTCCACTTGCTGGCTTAGGCCCGCTCTCCAGGGAGATGCAGTCAGACATCACTCTGGTAGCCCGGGAGCCCTCGGGGGATGTCGACTTGCCAGCGGAGGGCAAGCCAAAACTGCAGTCAGACACCCTTAGCACTGCTGAGGAGGTGGGAGAGGCTCCCGCCACCACTGCTGTGCTAGCAGCTGGCAGCCTGGCTTGTGGCTGAGCAGAGCTCCCCCAGTGGGAGCTCACTGACTACTAGGGGGCATCTCATGCATTGAGCGTCTGCCCCTTGGTGCTCAGTGTGTGTCATAGTGACCAGTCATTCCCAATCATTATGCTGTTAGGGTCAATTTGCATATTACCCTTTTATTATATAGGATTATATAAGATAGAGGCCTGGTGCATGGGTGGGGGCTGGCTGGTTTGCCTTGAAGTGTGTCCTGGATTAGGGTAGGGGTTCTGCT
Source organism: Murina feae (assembly GCA_004026665.1). Classification (NCBI taxonomy): domain Eukaryota; kingdom Metazoa; phylum Chordata; class Mammalia; order Chiroptera; family Vespertilionidae; genus Murina; species Murina feae. Next base: position 10,020 of record PVJC01028224.1, read on the forward strand.
GGGGTGTCTGGCCAGCCTGGGTGAGGGGTTGATTGCTGTTTAGAGGTGGGCCAAGCCCCCCGGTATGGACCCCCATCCCATGGGGGTGTGACCAGCCTGGGTGAGGGGCTGAGGGCCATTTTGATTCTGGCCACGCTCCGACCCAAGCTCCCAGTCTCTCTTTTATTTATTTACTAGGGGCCCGGTGCACAAAAATTTGTGCACTGGCGCGGTGGGGGGTGGTGTGTTTCCTCAGCCCGGCCTGTGCCCTCTCACAGTTTGGGACCCCTCTGGGGATGTCCACCTGCTGGTGTGCCTGGCCAGCCTGGGTGAGGGGCCAATGTCTGTTTGCAGGCTGGTCAAGCTCCCCAGTGGAGACCCTCACCCCAGTGGGTGTGGCAAGCCTGGGTGAGGGGCTAAGGACAGTTTTCAGGCTGCCACAGCTCCTACTGACCTTCCGGGCCATCCGCCTGGGAAGCGATGGGGTGGCGCTGGCCACCGAATAGGCTTCCCAGGAGGGAGCCTTGGGGTCCCCCGCCTAGTCCCATCCCCCCACCTCCCAGGCTTCTCCGCCTGGGAAGCTCATGGGGTGGCGCTGGCCACCCAATAGGCCACGCAGGAGGGGGCCACAGGGTCCGCCAGCTCGTCCCCACCCCCCACAAGGCTTCTCCGCCTGGGAGGCCCATTGGGTGGCGCTGGCCACCCCATCGGCCCCCTGGCCGCGGGGTCCCCTGGCTAGTCCCATCCCCCCACCCTCCAGGCTTCTCTGCCTGGGAGGCCATTCCGGTGCCGCTGGCCATCCCATCGGCCTCCCAGGAAGGGGCCGCGGGGTCCCGCCAGCTTGTCCCCGCCCCCCCAGAAGGATTCTCCGCCTGGGAGGCCAATCGGGTGGCACTGGCCACCCGATCGGCCTCCTCCATGGGGTCCCGCCTACTCATCCCCACCCCCAGGAAAGGCTTCTCTGCCTGGGAGGCCAATCGGGTGCTGCTGGCCACCCAATCGGCCTCCCAGGAGGGGGCCGCGTGGTCCCGCCAGCTCCTCCCCGCCCCCCGGAAGGCTTCTCCGCCTGGCCACCCCATCGGCCTCCCAGGAGGGGGCTGCAGGGTCCCGCTGGCTCATCCTCGCCCCCCCCCCCAAGGCTTCTCCACCTGGGAGGCCAATGGGGTGGCGCTGGCCATCTGATTGGCCTCCTCCACAGGGTCCCGCTGGCTCATCCCTGCCTCCCATGAAGGCTTCTCTGCCTGGGAGGCCGATCGAGTGGCGCTAGCCAGGCGCTGGCCACACAATCGGCCTCCCAGGAGGGGTCACAGGGTCCCGCCAGCTATTCCTCGCCCCCCTGTAAGGCTTCCGCCTGGGAAGGCATTGGCCGGCCCAGGGCGCCAGATGCCTTCCCAGGACGGAGGCTCCCAAGATGGCGGAGGCAGCAGCCGCACACCGGAGCTGTGGCCTCCGCCATCTTGGCTAGGCTAATTTGCATACAGTCACTCTGATTGGCTGGAGGGCGTGGCTTAAGCTGTCCCGAAGAAATGGTTAATTTTAATATTACCGTTTTTATTAGTTAAGATTTATTTCTGGGATTTATTTATCCTCTATAATTGAAACTTTATAGCCTTGAGCGGGGCTGAGGGCTGGCCAGGGCAGGCTGGAAGCTTAGCTTCCTCCATCACTGGGGGAAACCCAAGCCTCCTGCTTGCTCCAGCTCTGTGGCCTCTGTCACCTTAGTTGGGTTAATTTGCATACTTGCTCCTGATTGGCTTGTGGGCATGACTTATGAGCATGGCTTGAGTGTAGTGGAGGGATGATTAAGTTGCATGTTTGTCTTTTATTATATAGGATATCTTTAGAAAACTATACTGTATTTAAATGACTTTTTAATTCTACCATACACAACATCTGGTTTAATTAATTCTTTTACAAGTGTTCACTCATCACTGTGGGATTGTGGACATGGACTAGCCTCCTTACTAAATGCTTTTTTAAGCAAAGCTCCACTGTTCAAATTGTACAAGGAAAACAGTGCTCAAGCATTGTACTAGTAGATGACTAAGTGACTAATAACTCCAAGCAATAAGCTGCTCTAGATAGAGATCTGTGTTTAGTAATAAAAATGTAATCATAAAAGTGTAACTCATGCTGGAGTTTCTATCCTGCCAACCCAAGTTACCATCAACAGACATGTTAATGCCTGACAGCGAATTTCAGCATCTTAATGTCAGAAAACAAGAAAATGCCAATTTTATTCAGAGATTCACCTACTTAGGCATCTCGTAACTTGTGGGTTGAATGTAATTTTAAAGTTCTGGTTGCTCAATAACTGATGATCATCATTCAGGGACTGTGTCTCTTCTTCAAGGAGCAAGCAGTAATTTGTAATAAAGATGATTTTTAAAATGAAATGTTTCTAAAGTTTTAAAATTTCTAATACACTCTGACTTTTTAAATAGAGCATTTTGTGTCAGAATTACCTTTTTTCCTTCTCATGCTCTATGTTGTACCTTACCTCACATGTCATAATTTTTATGATTTATTTTTAGTCATTCATTACTCAAACGTGCATTGCATTCATTGTGTGTGTGTGTGTGTGTGTTTCTAGGAGAGGCAACACTACGTTAAGTGCTAAAGATGCAAAACTGAATAAAACGCAGTTCCTCCACACCAGGAGCACACAGGGTGGCAAAGTAGGCATGCATACAAGGGTTTGTGCACTGGTGGGGTCCCTTGGCCTGGCCTGCTAGGATCAGGCCAAAACCGGCTCCCCAACATCCCTGAAGGGTCTGGGATTGTGAGAGGGTGCAGGCCAGGTCAAGGGACCCCACCGGTGCATGATCAGGGCCAGGGAGGGACCACCGGAGGGCTCCACGGAGTGTTTAGGCTGTCTCACCCAGTCCCGATCAGGGCCAAGGGGGGCCAGCCAGCTGTGGAGAAACCCTGGGAGGTTGGCCAGCTGAGGACGGCCTACAGGAGGGTTCCAGGGCATGTCCAGCTCATCTCACCCAGTCCTGAGCAGCTGGATGCCAGCAGCAAGCTAACCTACTGGTTGGAGTGTCTGCCTCTGGTCATCAATGCATATTATAGCAAATGGTCGAAAGGTGGGGAACAGCATATTAGGCTTTTATATGTATAGATGATAGAGGAGACATTACCTCTAAATTGAGAGAAGAAATCAAAAATTTCCAGAAAATAAGAGGCAAAGTCTATGCCTGGCCTAGTAGAATAGCATGCCTAGGCACAGTGACGTGAAGGGATTTTTATGACTAAGGGATGGTGAGTTCACCTGAACTGGAAAGGACAGATAAGAATGATGCAGAGGAGCCCTAGCTAGTTTGGCTCAGTAGACAGAGCATTGGCATGTGGACTGAAGGGTCCCAGGTTCAATTCTGGTCAAGGACACATGCGTAGATTGTGGAGTTAGTGCCCAGTAGGAGGCATGCAGGAGTCAGCCAAGCAAGATTCTCTCTCATCATTGATGTCCTTCTCTCTTTCTCCCTCTCTCTTTGGTTTTGTAATCAATAAAATATATTTAAAAAAAAGAATGATGTGGAGGAAATAGGTGGGCAACAGTTTAAAAAGTCTTAGATAGGTCATGCTAAGGAATTTGGATTTTATCCCCCCAAAAGGAAACATTACTCCATCCATTGATGTCCTTGCTGTGTGTGTGTGTGTGTGTGTGTGTGTGTGTGTGTGTGTGAAGGGGGAGTGGGGTGGAGAGCAGGTTAAGCAGCAGTGTTCTAGCAGTTATGTGCTAGGATAGTAATTATTGCACAACTGATAAAATTTATTGAATACTCACTATGTGCCAAGCATGTGTACACATTTTACATGATTTTAAATATGTCAGCTCTAATTTTTTTTATTGCACAAAATATTACAAAGTGTAGTACATATGTCTCCTTTTTCCCCCCTTTACCTTCCCCCAGCCTCCCCTACCCCCCAGTGTTTTGTGTCCATTGGTTATGCTTATATGCATGCACAAAAGTCCTTTGGTTGATCTCTTGCTCCCCCTCCCCTGCCCCAACCCTCCCGGGCCTTCTTGCTACAGTTTGACAACCTGCTTTCTTTCTGTATCTATTTTTTTTCATCACTTTATAGTGGTCTCTATTGTCCATAAATGAGTGATGTCCTGTGGTATTTTTCTTTCATTGATTGGCTTATTTCCCTTAGCATAATGCTCTCCAGTTCCATCCATGCTGTTGCAAATGGTAAGAATTCCTTCTTTTTTACAGCAGCATAGTCTTCCATTGTGTAGATATACCACAGTTTTCTAATCAATTCAACTGTTGATGGGCACTTAGGCTGTTTCCAAATTTTAGCTATGGTGAATTGTGCTGCTATGAACATAGGGATGCATATGTCCTTTCTGATTGGTGTTTCTGATTTCTTGGGGCATATTCCTAGAAGTGGGATCACTGGGTCAAATAGGAGTTCCATTTTTAAGTTTTAGAGGAAATATCATACTGTCTTCCATAGTAGCTGCACCAGTCTGCATTCCCACCAGCAGTGCAGGAGATTTCCTATTTCTCCGCATCCTCACCAGCACTTGTCGTTTGTTGATTTGTTGATGATAGCCATTCTTACAGGTGTAAGATGGTACCTCATTGTTGTTTTGATTTGCATCTCTCGCATGATTAGTGACTTTGAGTATGTTTTCATAGGTCTCTTGGCTTTCTGAATGTCCTCCTTTGAAAAGTGTCTACTTAGGTCCTTGACCCATTTTTTGATTGGATTGTTTATTTTCCTTTTGTTAAGTTGCATGAGTTTCCTATAAATGTTGGATATTAAACTTTTATCGGTGATAACATTGTCAAATATGTTTTCCCATGCAGTGGGCTTTCTTGTAGTTTTGTTGATGGTTTCTTTTGCTGTGAAGAAACTTTTTATTTTGATGTAGTCCCATTTGTTTATTTTCTCTTTAATTTCCAATGCCCTAGGAGCTGTATCACTGAAGAAATTGCTTTGGCATATGTCTGAGATTTTGTTGCCTTTGTATTCCTCTAGTATTTTTATGGTTTCTCATCTGACATTTAAATCCTTTATCCATTTTGAGTTTATTTTTGTGTATGATGTAAGTTGATGGTCTAGTTTCATTTTTTTGCATGTGTGTGTCCAATTTTCCCAACACCATTTATTGAAGAGACTATCTTGACTCCATTGTATGTTCTTGCCTCCTTTGTCAAATATTAATTGAGCATATTGGTTCGGGTCGATTTCTGGGTTCTCTATTTTATTCTATTGATCTATGTGTCTATTCTTGTGCCAGTACCAGGCCATTTGAGAACAGTGGCTTTCTAATACAACTTGATATCTGGTATTGAGATCTCACCTACTTTGTTCTTCTTTCTAAGAATCGCTGTAGCTATTCGTATTGTTTTTTTGTTCCAGTTGAATTTTTGGAGAGTTCATTGTAGGTCTGTGCAATATGCCATTGGTATTTTAATGGGGAGTACATTGAATCTATAGATTGCTTCGGGTAGTATGGACATTTTAATGATATTGATTCTACTAATCCATGAACATGGTATATTCTTCCAGCTGTTTATGTCTTCCTCTATCTCTTTTTTCAACGTCCTGTAGTTTTCTGAGTAGAGGTCTTTTATCTCTTTAGCTAAGTTTATTCCTAGGTATCTTAATTTTTGTGGTGTGATGGTAAATGGGCTTGTTTTTTAGTCTCTCTTTCTGTAAGTTCACTATTGATGCATAGAAATGCCATAGATTTCTTGGCATTGATTTTGTATCCTGCTACTTTACCAAATTCATTTATTTATTAAGTCTAATAATTTTTTGATGAAGTATTTAGGGTTTTTTATGTACAATGTCATGTCATCTATGAATAACGACAGTTTTACTTCTTCTTTTCCAATTTGGATGCCTTTTATTTCTTCTTCTTATCTAATTGCAATGGCTAATACTTCCAGTACTATGTTGAACAGGAGTGGTGAGAGTGGGCATTCCTGTTTTGTTCCTGTTCTAAGGGGAAATGGTTTTAGTTTTTGCCCATTAAGTATGATGTTGACTGTGGGTTTGTCCTATATAGCTTTTATTATGTTGAGGTATGATCCTTCTATTCCCACCTTGCTGAGAGTTTTTATCAAAAATGGGTGTTGGATTTGGTCAAATGCTTTTTCTGCATCAATTGATATGACTATGTGGGCTTTTTTTCTCTCAATTTGTTTGTGTGATGTATCACATTTATTGATTTGCGGATATTGTACCATCCTTGCATCCCTGGGATAAATCCTACTTGGTCATGATGTATGATCTGTCTGATCTACTGCTGAATCTGATTGCTAGGATTTTGTTGAGGATTTTGGCATCTATGTTCATGAGGGATATTGGCTAGTAATTCTCTTTCATTGTGTTGTCTTTATCTGGTTTTGGTATTAGGGTAATGCTGGCTTCATAGCATGAGCTAGGAAGTGTTCCTTCCTCTTGAATTTTTTGGAATAGTCTCAGGAGGATAGGTTTTAGTTCTTCCTTGAACGTTTGGTAAAACTCTCCTGTGAAGCCGTCTGGCCCCAGGCTTTTGTTTGCTGGAAGCTTTTTGATTACTGCTTCAATTTCTTCCATACTTACTGGCCTATTGATATTTTTAGATTCTTCCTGATTGACTTTTGGAAAGTTGTATTTTTCTAGGAATATGTCCATTTCCTCCAGGTTGTCCAGCTTGTTGGATAGAGTTGTTCATAGTATTCTTTAACAATCTTTTGTATTTCTGTGGGGTCTGTTGTTATTTCTCCTCTTTCATTTCTGATTTTGTTTATTAGGGTCCTTTCTCTTTGCTTCTTGGTGAGCTTGGCTAGCGGTTCATCAATCTTGTTTATCCTTTCAAAGAAACAGTTCTTGGTTTTGTTGAATTTTTGAATTTTTTTTTGTTTTTTTGTTTTTGCTTTTGTTTGTTTTTTTTTTGTCTGTGGTAACCCAGTCATTGTTTAATAGCATGCTATTTAGTCTCCATGTGTTTGTTTTTTTTTTGGATTGTTTTTGTTGAAGTTAATTTCCAGTTTTATGCCAATGTGATCTGAGAAGATGCTTCATATGATTTCTATCTTCTTGAATTTGAAGAGACTTTGCTTGTGACCCAATATATGGTCTATCTTTGAGAATGACCCATGTGCACTTGAGAAGAATGTATATTCTGTGACTTTGGAGTGAAGTGTTCTAAAGATGTCAATTAATTCCATTTGATCTAGTGAGTCATTTAGGATTGATGTTTCTTTGCTGATTTTTTGTTTAGAGGATTTGTCCAGTGGTGATAATGGGGTGTTAAAGTGAAGCAGGGGATTTCCCAGGGGTGAGGACGATGGAGCCCCTAGCGCTAGGACGCTTGCATGCACGACTCCGGAGACCAGGTTCTGTGACGCAGGTCTAATTTTATTGAGGAAGTACAGAGTATTTATAGGTGGAAGTGGCCAATCATGGAACATCATCTTAGGGAGCCAATAAGCATAAAGGTTGGGGTACTGTGTACATGGCTGTGAGAGGGGCTCAGGCGAGCGTTGCCATCTTCCTGGTTTGCCAGAAAGATCTGAACTGCTGGAGTGAGCTCACAGCATTGCATCAGCTGCTGCACCGAGACAAAACCTTCTGTGCTCTACCTACATTAAAGTCACCTACTATAATTGTATTGCTGTTAATCTCTCCCTTGATGTCTTCCAGAGGATTTTTTTATGTATTTGGGTGCTCCTATATTGGGTGCATATATGTTTATCAGAGTTATTTCTTCTTGTTGGATTGATCCCTTTAGTATCATGAAATGGCCTTCCTTTTCTCTTTTTATATCCTACACTTTGAGATATAATTTGTCAGATATAAGTATTGCTACCCCAACTTTTTTTTTTTTTTCATTTCCATTCTCCTGGAAAACCTTTTGCCATCCCTTCACCATTAGTCTGTGTGCATCTTTTATTCTGAGGTGGGTTTCCTGTAGACAGCAGATATATGGGTCAAGTGTTTTCTTATCCACTCAGTTACCCTATGTCATTTGATTGGGGCATTTAATCTATTTACATTTAAAGTTATTATTGATAGGTACTTGTTTGTCGCCATTTTTATTCTTTACCCCTGTGTTCCTTCTTTGTTTCCCTTTTTTTTTCTTTTTACAGCAGACCCTTTAACATTTCTTTCATTGCTGATTTGGTGGTAACAAACTCCCTTAGTTCTTTTTTGTCTCTGAAGCTCTTGATTTCACCCTCAATTTTTATTGATAGCCTTGCTAAGTACAGTATTCTTGGATTCAGACCCTTCCTTTGCATGACTTTGTATATTTCATTCCATTCCCTTCTTGCCTGATATGTTCTGTTGAGAAGTATGTCGCTAGTCTGATGGGGGATCCTTTGTAGATCCTTTGTAATTTTCTGTCTCTCTCTGGCTGCTTTTAGGATTCTTACTTTGTCGTTGGTGTTTGCCAATTTAACTATAATGTGCCTTGGTGTTGGTCTTTTGGGATTCATTTTTTTGGAACTCTATGAGCTTTTTGGATTTGTGTGAGTTTTCTCTTCCCTATATAGGGAAGTTTTCTGTCATTATTTCTTCAGACAAGCTTTCTATTCTTTGCTCAGTTTCCTCTCCTTCTGGCACCCCTATTACAAGGGTGTTATTTCTTTTCGTGTTGTCCCAAAGTTCTCTTAGGCTCTCCTCCTGCTTTTTAATTTTTTTTCTAGAAGCTTCTCTGCTTGGGTATTTTTTCCTACCTTATCTTCTAGCTCACTGATGCGATCCTCTGCTTCTTCTAGTCTACTGTTGATGCTTTCTATTGAGTTCTTTTTAGCAGTGATGTCATTTTTCATTTCTTCTTGGTTTTTATACATATTGTCAAATTTGTCTTCCATTCTTTTCATCCACCTTATGACCATTTCTCTGAATTCCTTCTCTGACAGATTGCTTGCCTCCATTTCCTTTACTTCTTTTTCTGGTGATGCCTGTTTTTTTTTTTTTTTTTTTTTTTTTTTTTTTTTTTTTTTTTTTTTTTTTTTTTTTTTTTTTTTTTTTTTTTTTTTTTTTTTTTTTTTTTTTCATATGTGGGCTGTTCCTTTGTCTCCCCATGATCTCTCTTCTCTGGGTGTCTGGTTATGTAGTCTTCTGTCTCCTTTCCATGAGGAGGCACAGAGCTCATCTGAGTCCACATATTCACACTGCTTCAGGGTCCAGTGTTCCTGGGTTTGTAGCTTGTCCACGGCTGCCGTGTTTGCAGGGTCCCTGGATGTATCTGCTTCCAATAACAGCCTCTCTCAAAGGATCTATCCAGGGCCTGGCTGGGCCTGGCCGGGTGGGGCCTATGCAGCCCCTCAGCCTGGTGCTGCCTCACACGGAGTCCCGAGCCCAGATGAGCCACCTCCTCTCGACCGGGAGCCTCTGAGCTGGGGCATGGGGCTTCTGCGGCACATCTGACTGCACCTCTAAGCCGGTGACAACAAAGGGCAGTGGGGACACAAGGCCAGTGCAGGGGGTGCAATGGCTGGATTGCGCACATGCACTGTGGGCGCTGGAGGGCTGCAGCCACCTTGGAGACAATGCGGCTCATCTTGGTTGGGATTCTGCAGCTGCCTCCTGTCAGCTCTAAATTTAACACTACATGACACTTAGAACAGTAGAGGCCAGTTCTCCCCATCTGCAGAGTGAAAGCCCTGACGGGGCCATGTTCTCAGAGCTCCTTCGTTGGTTTCCTCAATAAATATTCATTTCTCTGGCTTAAGGTGGAAACATTGTCCCTCTCTCACACATACACACATGTGTGTACACACACACACACACACACACACACACACACTTTACATTTCTTTCTGCATGGTGCTTATAATGCTTCATCTGGGCTGTGGTGATTGCAAATCCCTGGCTGGATCCCCTTGTTGTTAGCTTTCTAACCCTCACTTATAAGTCAGGGAATCAAGCATACCATATTTCTAGGTAAACTGGGAGTTAAAAAAGTATATTAGCAATTCAACAAAAATGCATATAAGATACTATAAACCAGAGAGGGAACCTTTTGAGCAATGTTACAAATATGCATTTTCTTTAGCGTTTCTGACTTAAAATAGCAAGGTTGGAAGATAAGCACACATTTCCTAAACCTTCTAGGGTCCAAAGTAAGTGAAAAGAGCTTAGATCTGACCTGTTCTTTACCTATTTTTCAAGAGCACAAGCCAGTGATCACTCCCTGATGAAAGCAAAACGAAACACGCTATAAGGGATTCTTTGTTATTATGTCCACAACTTGTCAATACTCCATTAGCAATTCTCCAATGGAGAAGGAATTTCTGTCTGGTAGAAAAGAACATAACAAAGTTATGTGGATATAATTCTGCTAAATACCCATGGTTTTATATTAAAGCAGTCAATTTGCAAAGCAGTTCTCCAGAGTACTAATTTCTTCCCAAAACTCAAAAAGTTTCTTCACAGTAAATGCCAAATCTTCAGCCTGCTTTTATGGAGTCTTTTTCTGAGTAGCAGGACATCAAATCTGTAATATGTAAATTGCAAGTAGTGTATTAATTTGTCCTCAGAACCCAAATTATTTCAGATCAATATCAGCAGGCACATTGCTAAACCTCTCTGTAGAGATAAACAATCCTATAATAATGCAGATAAGGTGGCATATGTTACTTGTGTATTTAGTTTCCTGTGTTTAACCAGATTAACTACAGATATAAGGCTTTTGAACTTTACTCATTTTCTTTACTGAGAAGTAATTAAAATATTATTGTTACCTTGATGGTACTCTTTTATAGGAGAGATTTTTAAAGACTCAAATGTTATAAAATATTCAGGTTTATAAATATTTGAGACTTTAAAAAGCACTCTATCAATATATCATTATTCTGAAAATGCCTATTACCACAATGATCTGCATTGTTTAAATTTAGGCCTTACTCTAGAGATGATTAGGACTCAGGATAGGTGATGTCCATAAATTTAATATACTACTTTTGCTATTTCCCCCTTCCATAAATGTAAATTTTAATGCCTGGTGCTTATACCTAACGAAATATATCTTAGTATATGTACAAGTCAGGATAGGTTGTTATTAAAGTATCATAATATACAACCCTTTTCCCCAAATTGCAGGGGCTTTAAATGACAAAAGTTTATTTCTCATTTCTATTAGTCTTTCATCCTGAGTCAGCGGAAGGCTCTACTCTGCACTGTACTCACTCAGGGACCTAGCCTGCCCAGACCTGGACAATCTAAAATCTTACAGATAGCAGTGATGTGACACACTGGCTCTTAAAGGTTTCCACTCAAAGGTGACACATCGCTTTTGCTCATATCATAATGGCCACAGCAAGCAATGTGTGAATTAATATCAAAGGTGGGGCAGCGCAATCAGATTTTGTGCCTAGTTGAAGGAAACCTGGACATTACCAAGAAGAGCATTAAGAACTCATCTGGGCCCTAACCCCTTTGGCTCAGTGGATAGAGCATCGGCCTGCAGACTGAAGGATCCCCGGTTCAATTCGGGTCAAGGGCATGTACCTGGGCTGTGGGCACATCCCCAGTAGGGGGCGTGCAGGAGGCAGCTGATCAATGTTTCTCTCTCATAGATGTTTCTAACTATCTATCCCTCTCCCTTCCTCTCTTTAATAAATCAATAAAATACCTTTTTTTTAAAAAAAAGAACCCATCGGGTTCTTAAATATTTGGTTTACTTCTTACGTGCAAAATATGCTCAACTCATTTTCAAGTGAGACAACTCAAAATGGCCATTTAGCCCTGGGATAAACTCAAAGTGCTGGGCCTCTGGGTAATCGGAGGCTATGAAAGTCTTCTTGCCAAATTGGCCCATGTTCTTCTGAAACATAACCAACTGGCAGAAGATGAAAGAATCATATTGTGATGCTAAGTTTCAAATGGTGCAGGGAAGTCTTTCCTCACCTCTGAGCATTCGTGCATGCTGTTCCATGTTCCCCAAATGCCCTTTCCCTTCGCTTCTCTTCCTTATGAAATCTTAATGCAAAACACAGTTCACACATCCCCCATGCTGTGAGACATTCCTCAATATGTCACTGCAGAATAAAGCATATTTTCCCATAGTTTTATGAAGTTTTCTCTTGCACTTGCAAAGTTGCATTCTAATTATATATTCGCCTGATTTTTTTTTTTCACTAGACTTTGGACTCTGAAGATATGATTGATATTTTATTAATTCTTCAATTCTCAGTACCGATATAGTGCAAGGCACATAATAGTTACTAAAGAAATTATTAAGGAGTGATTGTTGCTTTCAGCAATTGATTACAAAATCTACAGTTGAGACTTTTATTTAGATTGATTTTTAACTATACATCTTAACATAATGAATGAAAGATTTGGTCTGGCTATTATTTTGTTTGAGTGTGTGTTTTTTCTTTTCCCTCTTATTCCATCTTTTATTAATAACTAGGGGCCCGGTGCACAAAAATTTGTGCACTCGGGGTGGAGGGAGTCCCTCAGCCCGGCCTGTGCCCTCTCACAGTCTGGGACCCCTCAGTGGATGTCCTATGATGGCCCCAGTCTGCCAGGCGCCTTTTGTGTGTGTGTGTGTGTGTATGTGTGTGTGTCATCACTGGGGACCTGCCCCCAGCTGCATCTGAGGCTCAGAGCAGTCCTCCTGTGTGTGTCTACCTGCCGGGGGCCTGCCCCCAGGCACACCGTGGAGGCTTGGAGCAGGCACCCCCTCTATGTTGATCTCTCAGACTCTTGCCCTCCCCTGCATGTTGTTCTCTTTTTTGA
>PVJC01028225.1:0-22699 GCA_004026665.1 Murina feae
CTAATGATCTACTCTTACCCCTCCACTATCCTTTGGGCTTAAACACCTGTTTGAGTATCTACCCTAGGAGACCAAACTTAAATGCAGTAAGGGACCAAGTAGGTAACATTTATGGGAGAAGTAACAACACCTAATAATAGGGAGTGGTGGGCCTTTAGCAAGTTTATTTACAATCTTAAATGTTTAGATCCAAATTCATTAAAACACCATCAAAACAAAATGAGCCTGGAGAAATGGAAGTGAAATAAAGGGCCTCATTTTGAACCATTCACAGACCTTGCACTTCTGGCTCAAATCTATTCCTGGGACCACTCAGTGGGGCACCCCTGGTTCTGAAGTCCTTACAATGAGAATAGGTGGGGGAATCAAGCCTGCCTCATCTGCAATCACCAAGTATTGGCAACAACCTGAAGAATCCTTTCTGCCTTGATGTACCTGATGGCAGAATAATCTTTAAAATATTTTTATTCATAATAACACTGACCTGTTGATGTGGAAATTATGGCTAAAAGAACCAGATAGTCACCAGACACACATAAAGGCGATTATTTTACCTGATCTTTTTTCATTTAAAAATGTTGGAGTAGCTTAAATTTCTAAAACAAACAAATAAATAAAAAATAAATTACAGCTAAGGACATGCCATTTGCCAATGAGATTTTTCTTTTTTTGAAAGATCAAAACCAACTTACCTTCTCAAGCTGATTTGAAAGCTGACTTACCAGAAATAATAAAAGACATAAAATTAAAATGTTCCAGACCCTCAAGATCCCATAAACAACTTAAAAGGCAAATGAAGAATTGAAGGAAATGTTTCCAACATATATGGCCACAAAGAGTTAATGTTCTTAGAATATAAATGACTAATGTAAGAATGTGTACAGCTTGGGGCAGCTCCCCAACCAATGAGTGGAAACCTCAGAAAGGGTGAAGGTGGGAACAGGGATCAGAAGAGGCAGTTGAGGCAGAGGAGCAACAGTGGAGATAGCTCCACTGTCATTTATATTCTAAGCAAAAAGACATACACCTCCATAGAATAAATGGGCAAAGGCTATGAGCAAGTAATTAAAAAAAGAGAAAATGGGCCCTAACCAGTTTGGCTCAATGGATAGAGCATTGGCCTGCGGACTGAAAGGTCCCAGTTTCGATTCCGGTCAAGGGCATGTACCTTGGTTGCAGGCACATCCCCAGTAGGAGGTGTGCAGAAGACAGATGATCAATGTTTCTCTCTGATCAATGTTTCTAACTCTCCATCCCTCTCCCTTCCTCTCTGTAAAAAATCAATAAAATATATTTTAAAAATAAAAAAAACATATAAAAAGAGAAAATGATTATGGCTTTCAAAAACTATGAAATACCACCTATCAGATTGGCCAGTATTAAAAACTAGGGGCCCGGTGCACAAAAATTTGTGCACTCGGGAGGTCCATCAGCCCGACCTGTGCCCTCTTGCAGTTTGGGACCCCTCTGGGGATGTCCACCAGCTGGTGTGCCTGGTCAGCCTGGGTGAGGGGCTGATGGCTGTTTTCAGGCTGCCTACAGTCCCTTCAGGTTTTGGGTCCTTTCTGGGATACCTGGCCAGCCTGGGTGAGGGGATGATGGCTGTTTGCAGGCTGGCCAAGCCCCCCAGTGGGATCCCTCACCCCATTGGGGTCCCTCACCCCATTGGGGTGTGGCCAGCCTGGGTGCGGGTTTGAAGGCTGTTTTCAAACTTTCAGGCTACCCACAGTTCCTTTGGGTTTTGGGTCCCTACTAGGGTACCTGGCCAGCCTGGGTGAGGGGCTGATGGCTATTTGCAGGCTGGCCAAGCCTCCCAGTGGCGTCCCTCACCCCACTGGGGTGTGGCCAGCATGGGTAAGGGGCTGATGGCTGTTTTCAGACTTTCAGGCTGCCCACTGCTTCCATTGACCCAATGTCCCAGCAAGGCTGGCTGGAAGCAGGTTTCTGGGGTTTATCTTCTGTAATTGATACACTGTTCCTTTAAGCCGGGGCCTAGTAACGAAACCTCCTCTCTGCTTCAGCTCTGGCTTCTATAATGAAACAATGTTTCCCTTAGAAGTCAGGCCCGGCCTGCTGTTTGCTCCTGAGTCTTCTAGGATTGAGACATTTGTTGCAAATACATTGTTCCCTGGAGCAGAGAGAAGCCCAGGCGGCCCACAAGCAGTTTCACTCCTGCTGCAATGGAAACTGCCTGTTTACTCAGCTCGCTGAGTGCTGGCCTCCATGTTGACTGAGCTAATTTGCATACAGTCGCTCTGATTGGCTGGTGGGCGTGGTTTAAGTGTCCCGAAGGGATGGCTAATTTGCATATTATGCTTTTATTATATTAAAAATAAGTTACAGTATCTGATGTTGTCCCACATATGAGGAAATGAACAACTTCATACATTACTGGTGGAAAAATAAATTAATACAACCTTTTCACAAATTATGTGGCTCACTCCTATAGAAAACTTTTTTAAGGATCTTGATTTTTTTAAAACAGTAAATCCACTTTGAAGGATTGTAACAAAAATCAATATGTATATACTCAAAGATTTGACTTTAAATACTTTCACTGTTAATATAGTATTAAATATTTAAAGCTATGATAACAAAAGAGTATACATTATAGTCCCATTGGGGTGAAAAAAATTTTATCTGTATTTAACAGAAGGAAAAAAATACCTGAAAGCATATACAGCAAAGAGGCTATTCTAGAATGGTACAATTTTATATTATTTTATTTGATAACCTAAGGGGATTATTTTTTCTTTAATAACCACATGTTATGCCATTAGATGTTTTACTAAATGTAAAAAAATGTGTTTTTATTCTTTCATTAAAATCAATGCTTCTAGGAGAAATAAATGGAAGTGATATAATTATTTGGTATGGAAAGTTATTCATGATATGTTGATTTACTCTAAAATGATGCCATTAAAGAACATAAATGTATATGCATGGAAAGAATACTAAAGTAATAAAAAATAAAATAAAGAGTCCTCATGTCTAAATGATGGAATGGTGAGAGATGTTTATCGTCTTCTTTGTTCTTACCCTCACTATCTAACTTCTCTATAAGAATGTTCACTACTTTCTAGGAAAATGGATTTTAAATCCAGCTCTCATGCATTAAAACTATACTTAATAGCTTCCTAAAAGTGCTGTAATAAAATCAGTCTACCCCATTATCTAATGTTAAGGGGGGAAAAATTGCAATTGCATCCAAGTATAAGAGACATATAGGCATCAGGAGAAACACAACAAAATATTCAGATGCACCGGTGGATGATGACTCTTCAAGTAGTTTTTGTTTTTTGTGAGGGTTTTTCTTTCTGAATTTCCCAAATTTACTACAATAAATATATTATATTTTATAATTAGGGGAAAGAATGTCAATGGGCACAAGTGACAAGACAGTTTTCAAACAGAAAGGTATTCTCATGGTTGGTATGTTTCAAATAAACACTAAATGGCACTAGTCAGTGTGTCAACTGACTATACACACTGTGCTTTGTAATTATCCTACAAAAAACTATATCAGACACACATCAGTTGACTTTGAGTAGGTATGTCAACACATTTTTCCCCTATTAGAGTTGTGACAAATGCTTTAGTTTAAGAGCTCCTCCCTAGATAAATATGAACACACCAAAATGGGAGTGAATTTGCCTGTATAAGGGGCAAGTCATTGAGAGATAAGGTTTTTGCTCCGCCCTCACCAACCTGCCCTTCTGTAAAGGGCTTCCAGGGAAACAGGAAGTGAAGCTAAGATAAGACAAACTGCTTCATTCCTGCCTGTCACCTTCAAACCCTCCAGGTGTCACCTTCTCAGAGATGTCAAACATGATCAAAATTATACACATCAGCAGAAGAGCAGGGGCCATTATGCAGCGCTTCCAATGAACTAAACAAAAAGGGCATCAGGCAAGGCTGAGTCGCTGCAGGGGAGGATGGGTGTAGGCTGGGCCAGAGGACATGGCTGCAGTGGCCAGGAAGGAGGCCGCTTGGTGAAGGTTCACACCTCACTTAATCTCCCCCTAACTGGGGGACCTCAGGCAAATTCCTCAAGGATTGGTATCACTGTCTCTTCACTCTTTTTAAAAGCAGGATAAGGATAATATGCATTTCATAGGGCAAAAGTGAGACGTGTGTCAAGTCCAGAGGTAGCCCACTGTGAGCATCCAAACCACACAGCCGCCGATACCATTGACAGTGCTGCTGCTTTGCAGACGCAGCTGTGAAAGGGCAGCCGACCTGCGCCCCACCGGCTGTACTTCAGGTGTATCTGCCCTTACTAAGCAGATATTGCCCCATCACCCATAAGCACTCACAGAGGTTACTGCTAGAAGAAATCTAGGTCAAAAACATGCTTTCCATAACTCAGCTCACAAGATCACTTTCTATCGCAAAATAGTTTCCTCTGGATAACACCATGACAATTATAATCATGTCCCAATTTTATCTGGCAAAACTCTGGTCTTACGGCAACTTTTCAGGACTTTTCTCTCCAGTAGTATGTCATCGCTTCTGCTCAGGTAGGCCTCTATGCAGAACACGCCATGTGACGTCAGACCACAAAAGCTGAATGAGCCACCAGAGCAGCAGCGAAGGGCCAGCTGTCCCCGGAGGTCACATCTGTGGGGACCTGAACTCTGATCCTCCCACCCTTCACATGGTTGGTTGGGGCTGCACACAGTGGATACCAGGCCCTCAACTCCTGTACAGCTGCTCAGAGGGATGGCCACACCCTGGGATCCCGAGCTCACCTCCTCCCAGGTCACCCCGAATCCAGAACGACACACGGAACCGCCTCAGAAATCCTGTCACCTGGCCCCACAGCTCCTGAGCCCTGGGGCCTGGGCCCGGGAGGCCACCTGGAAGCAGGTAGGGAAGGCGCCCCCACCTCGTCAGGAACCTCACTGCGCTGCGCAGGTGGGAGGGAGACCAACTGGAGGAGGGCGGCAACCCACACGCACCCCATCTTTTAAGTCCTGTACCTGAGCGAGGAGCCCCCGAAATATCTGTCTTTGTAACCTCCCAGACACGTGCCCCCAAGAGTCACAGGCCCGGCCCGAGCAACCTGAGAACCAGCTGCACACTCACCGTTCCTGGGGCGGCCTTGGTGCCTGAGCCTGCAGCCCGCCTCCTGGCGGGAGCATCGCGGAGGCCGCAGGCCACTGGCGGCGGGTGCTCCGTGGGACACGGGCAGGCTCCTCACGCCGCGGGGCCAGTGCCTCTGGTGGGAGCTCTGCCTGCGTCTGGGCGCAGGTTTACTCCCGGGGCCTGGGTTTTGTGTCTCCTACCTGGTTTTACCTCTGCACCTGGTTCACTCAGCATCTCGGTTTTACATCTGGGCGCCTGGTTTACCCCAGGGACCCATCTTTACGTCTGTGCCTGGTTTTGAAATCTAAGCGCTGGGTTTACCTCAGGTGCCCAGGTTTTACATCTGTGCTCCTGGTTTTACGTCCGGGGCCCAGGTTTTACGTCTTTGATCCTGGTTTTACGTCCGGGGCTCAGGTGTGAGTCTGTGCTCCTTCCTGGTTTTGTGCTCCTGGGTCCTGGGCCTTGTGGCTGCCGTCACCTGTACGTGGCCTGGCTCTGGTGGCACCCGAGTGTGCCGCCTGGTCCCCCAGGGCTGTATGTATTTGCACACTTTAAAAGCGCTGTCTGAGAGTCTGTCTGAATCTAGGCGCTAACAGTCCTCCCCTTTAAGGGACCAATGAGCCCTGGCACACCCTAAGCGCCTGGGAACCTCTGAAAATAAAGCGGGCTACGGAGACAATCACAGAGATTTGACAGCCAGCTAAAAGCTGGGGCAGGATTGGATAATAGGGCAATGCCTAGGACACTCCTTCAAGACGGGGAGAGGGGCTGTGTCATCAAATGCAAGGAAATCAACAGAGCGACTCAGAAAATGAAAAAAGGGGCTGTGCTGAGGGGCAGGAAACACCAGCCATGCACATGTCCTCTGTTTAAGCGCAGACTCAGGCCCAGTTGCCTGTGCTGTCTTTTGGGCCCAAGTACCTGTTAGACTTCAGAATCTGGCTACATTGGTATGCAAAAGTAGCATATTCTTTATTCCAGAAAGAATGGAGAAAAAAAGGCACATATAGAGCAAAGTGTTTCCTCCTAATGAGGTAATTTATACTCCTGTATGCTGAGGAGGGCTTGAACCTTTCACCTGGGTTCTTTTCCTAGAAAAAAGAAGGGAGGAGGAAGGGTTTTTGGCTGAAATTCCCCTCCAGATGTGTGTGTGTGTGTGTGTGTGTGCAGTAGACACACCCCTAGAATTAGTTTTCCTTCTGTCAACCCAAAAAAAACAGGTCGATGATCCCCCCAGGGGTTCTGGTGTTTCCTTCTAGGAAGGAGACTCATGGAATATCATTAAAATCCAGTTCCAGCTCAGACAAGTTAATGTCTGCTCACTCCCATCAATAACAACTATAAAATCTGAAGATAAGCAAGAGACAAAGTGAAGTGGGGAAAGAGAAAGGTGGGCTGTTTAGGGACCCAAGGATTGGAGAACAACACAGAGACAGGTTATGGACACCCCAAGAACCAGAGCCCCTCTCTCCACCTGGGGACATGGGCATCCTGGGGGCCTTGGCAAAGGGGGAACCCACACAACCCCAGAACTCAGGTCCTTTCCACATTTCAGGGACCTCAGTAGGATCCACAGGAATTTCGGAGGCACCAAGCAGACAAGAATTGCTTGACAAAAGGCTCTGGTAATTAAATGGCCATTGGAACCAACAGCCCACAAAAAATATACCCAGACTTGTGCGTTTAATCAAAACAGGGCGACAGATGCCAAAATGCAAGATTGAAATGGAGTACATGATAGGCAAAATTTCAGGAAGTGATAAAAAAGTCACCTGTCATGGAACAGGAAAATTACAACTTACATGAGTAAAGACTGATGCCAACACAGAAATAAATTAGATGCTGCAATTATCAACAAGAATTTGAAAGCAGACATCAAAAGTGCTTCAGCAATCAATTACAAATTATCTCAAAACAATTTTTAAAAAATAGAAAATTTCAGCAAAGAAATAAACGTTATAAAAAAGAACCAAATGAAAATTATAGAATGAAAAATGCAATAACTGAAATAAACAACTTCACTGCGTGGGCTTAATTAGTAGAGTGCCCTTGTGAGTTCGGCTCAAAGCCTTTGGCATAGTCAACATCATTGGCAAACCAGATTCATGCTTAGTGCCAATCGAAGGTCAGCATTCAAAGGCCTAAAAAACACCAGAAAATTATCAGAACCATCCATCCTTGCAACTAGATCTGTAATAAGTGCATTCACAAAAATTTCCCTCAAAACCCAAGTGCATTCTCCCTTTATATCTGTGTATTCATTCATTCATTCATTCATTCCCAATTATTATGCTCATCTCTTATGTGTTAAGAATTATGTCTCACATGTAATCACTGCAGTGGGCAAAATGATCTTGGCATTCCTGGAGCTTACAGCTACATACAGTATTTCCCATTTCAAAGTACCCTCAGGCAGAGCACCTGTCCCACCTTTACATTTTCAAACAAAATTTCTTAACAATTAAAAACATGGCCCTGACAAGTTTGGCTCAGTGGATAGAGCATCAGCCTGTGGACTCAAGTGTCCCAGGTTTGATTCCGGTCAAGGGCATGTATGTACCTTGGCTGCGGGTGCATCTCCAGTAGAAGGTGTGCAGGAGGCAGCTGATTGATGTTTCTCTCTCATCGATGTTTCTAGCTCTCTATCTTTCTCCCTTCCTCTCTGTAAAAATCAATAAAATATATTTTAAAAAAAGAAAAAGAAAAAAAAAAACATGGCTTCTTCTAACCTTCCTGTAGGGGTTCAGTGACCAGAGACATTACTAGACAGAGTAGAGAAATAAATGGGTGATGAGAGTAGAAACTACTCTAAGTTGCACACTGATCAAAATGTCTAATATTTCCTATCTTTCTGGAATTACCCAATTCCTAAAATTCAATTTCCAAATGGATAGAGCAGGGGTGAAGTGTCTGGAGTCCCAATGATTCCAGAAAGTGTGAACATGTTCTCTCATCCAGGGCACATACACAGTTTGAATGGGAAGACCATGTCCTATGGTCAAGAAAGAATTGATAATCTATCATCTTTTAATATCTACCTAGTATTTAATCTTATTGTGCATAAATCAGAAATTGAGGTCCTGAGCTCCATTATGCATTTAATTCCAGGATTGGGGCACAGGATACCAATGAGCTCTGCCACTTTGGTTGTCTGGAATCCCCCCTCATTCCACATCCCATGACAAGAAGAAGGAGTGTTGCTGGTACAGGCACTATGAAAACATTATGGAGATTTCTCAAAAAATTAATAGTAGAGTTACCCTGTGACCCAGCAACCCCTCTTCTTGGTGTCTACCTGAAAAAAAATTTTTAAATATCCTATATAATAAAGAGGTAATATGCAAATTGACCCTTATGCCCCCACAAGATGGCTGCCTACAACCAGGCCAGCAGGGGGTTAGTGAGGGATAACCAAATGACTGAACAGCAGGCTGCATGGTGTGACTAGGCTGGTGAGGGGATAATTGGGTGCAAACAGGTCAGCAATGGGGCCATTTGGGGGTGACCAGGCCAGCAGGGGGGGCAGTTAGGGGCAACCAGGCCAGCAGGGGAGTGCAGTTTGAGGGCAACAAGCCAGAAGGGGGGGGCAGTTGGAGGTGATCAGGCCAGCAAGGGGGCCAATTAGTGGCGACCAGGCAGGCAGACAGGTGAGCGATTGGGAGCCAGCGGTCCAGGATTGTGAGAGGGATGCCGGTTTAGGTCCTTGGATCAGGCCTAAATCAGCAGTTGAACATCCCCCGAGGCATCCCAAATTGGAGAGGGCTGGGCTGAGGGGACACCACTCCCTGTGCACAAATTTCGTGCACCAGGCCTTTAGTTTATTCATAAAGATATATGTAGTGCTGTTTTCATTGCAGCATTATTCATGGTGGCCAGGACATGGAAACAACTGAAGTGCCTTCAATAGATGATTAGTTAAGGAAAGTGTGCTACATACACTAGTATACTATGGGATACTACTCAGCTATAAAAAAGATAAAATAATGCCATTTTCAACAACATAGATGGATTTTGAGAATGCTAAGCAAAGTAAGTCAGATGGAAAAAGTCAAGAATCATATGATTTTATTCATTATGCAGGATATAAAACTGAAAGAAACAAACAAACAAGCAATACAAATAAAAACTTATAGACACAGATAACAGTATGATGGTTACCAGAGGGAAAGCAAGGCAGGGGTAGTAAAGGCTAAAGGGATCAAATATATGGTAGCAGAAGGGGATTTGACTTTGGGAGCTAAATACACACTGCAATATACAGATGATGTATTATAGAATTATACACCTGGAAACTATATAATTTTATTAACCAATGCCACCCCAACAAATTTATTTTAGAATGAGGAGGGTATGAGGAGTCTTCTAATAAAGACTAACCCTAACCATAACCCTACCTATAACCCTATTTCTTAGTGTTTAGAAGTATAGTTGATGAAAAGAGCATTGTGTATGGATTCAAAGATAATAAAAAGTTAAAATGAGGACTCTGGACTAGGAGACTTTAAAGGTCCCTCTCCCATACATAGTCAAAGATGCCACAGGCAGATACCTAAGGAACACCATGCTGTAAAGCCTCTTCCTTTCTGCATGACAACACATCTTGAAGTCCTCTTGTTTAGAAATATTTCTTCTCCTTGATGCTAATACTGTATTGTGGACTGTGAGCACCTTGCACTTGGGAGAGGCTCCTTTCCGTAGAAAACCAAATTGATGCAGTTATCCAGAGAAAGACAGCAGGCAGCCAGCCACTTAGACCTGCCTGAGCTCTTTCAAAACACAGCAGCCCCCCTTACCCACAATTTCAGTAACCTTTGGTCAGTCTCTATCTGAAAACATTAAATGGAAAATCCCAGAAATAAACAATTCATAAGTTTAAAGTGCTTGATGAAATCTAGCAGAGAGAGAGTATATGTTTCTAGGGAGTCTTCTGACTTGGTTAGTCTCCTTTTGGAACCAAATACTGTGGCTAAATCCCTGATAGAAGTAATTTGGGTGTTGAGAGCTCTGCATCCTGCCCAAAGAATGTTTTCATCTTACCAGAATAAGTAAGATTTAATATACATGGGCATAATCTAATACTTAATTACACAACTTATTCTGTTGTTCCAAGAACTCATTCCTAATGAAGGAAGATTAGAGTGTATATGTAGTTTTGTAGTACATTACATAATGTTTGCTAATTATCTTGTAAATTTTAGTATTGTTTATTCCATTAAATTGTGGTAATTCTATATCATTCTTTAATATCATCACCAATCAGAGTCTATCAGAGTGCACAGCACACAGTAAGCATTGAGCAAAAACCTGATAACTGTTTTGCAAGGTGAGTCCTGTTTCCATTGAGAACTGGTTTCTTCAGAGCTCATTATTATGAGCTTTGCACTGAGCAGTTTTAAAGATGGTAAAATGGAGAGATGCATACTAAAAAGACAGAACAAATCTGGGGGTCATGGAATAAATTGAGAAGAACCTCAAAATTCACTAATTCAATAATGGAATTATAAAGAGTAAGATGGCAAAAGAAAATAAAGGTAAAAAGATGGAAGGAGGGAGGGAGGAAAGCCAAATGAATAACAAAACAAAAATTCAAATAAAATGCTTATCTATAATAGTAAAAGCATAATATGTTAATGAAACCAAACGTCCTTCCATATATCCTTCCGCACAACCTTCCAGATGAAGCCTGGGTGCCAGAAGGAAGCCCATGCCAGCAGCCAGGGGAAGGAAGGCCTACACTTATATGAATTTCATGCATTGGACCTCTAGTATTTTATAACAGTAAGTGACTGGGAATAGTAGAACATGGAGAACTTAAAAGGAGGAAAGAAAATAACTCAGTATAAGTACAATAAAGAGAAAATGATGGCAATGTCTTGGACATGGGTCAGAGAATGATATCAGATGAGGTACAGCCAGCAATCTTAATGTTCTTTAATATGAAATGGAGTGGACAGTGGGGTTGCAATGACAGTCTCTGCTGCAGCATCTCTTTAAGAGAGGTTTTATGTAACAGTATGAGGCCAGAACACACACCAACCAATGGACATGCAACAGTACCCCACTCACACAGGAGAAAAGATCTGAAAATGTGCATCAGTATGGTCACTCACTCGTCTAGAAAAAATGGTTTCTGCATCAGAATTCATCACCATATTCCATAAGAAAAAGATGACAAAGACTATAAAATCTTTACAACATGTTTTCAAACAGAATTATTTTTAGCAACTATATCTTATTCTTGCTAAAGTCATCAGTAATTTTTTTGTTGCAAAATACAACAAAAAATTCTATCATCTTTGCTGGTTTTCTCTGTCAATTTAGATGCTGCTAACTAGTCTCTCTATTCTGAAACTTTCTATGTTTAGTTTTCAATACATTTATTTTCTCTTGAATTTTATTTTTCCTCTCTGGTTTCCTTCATTCTTGGAATCCCTTTCTTCTGCTCATACCTTAAGAATTAGAGTCCTCACATTTTCACTGGGTGACCCTGCTCCTGGATTAGGTTGATGGATTCTATGTCGATATATTTTACCTTTTCCAATCATTTTCTGCATATTTGTATTTTTCTCAATTGTTATTCAGGCTAATGTAAATAACTATTTGACATTTTGAAAGTATGACATTAATATCATATCAAAGGCAGGATTTATGGGAGAAGACAGAAGGATGAAACAATGACAACACCTTACACAATATCTTTATCAATAATTCTGATTGAACTATGTTAGGAGAGCAATAAATTACTTTCCGTGAATAGAGAGGAAGGGCAATTTTCCCATTAAAGAAATCATCCCAAAACACTGATTGGGTGCTTAGTGTGATAAGTGTTGCTGATAGGTGATGAATAAGGCTTTGTCTTTTACCTCTAGCACTGAATGTAACATTTATTTTATCCCGCCATACTAAAACAATTCCAGACTTTGACTAAACCTCCTCATTAAATTGTGATATAAAAATATTGAGCTTTACTCCTAAAAATATAGGAATCAATAGCCATTTTTATAATCCATCAGGAGATTATCAGGCAGTCAAGGACTTGTGCTCTTTCATTTATCCATGGTTTCATTCACCCTCATTCACAGAAGCACACAAGCCTTCATTACTTATGTGCCTGAGAGCTAGCTGCACCCCATCATTCTCTTTATATATTTAAAGTTGCATCCTTTGTCACTCATTAGAACCAATATTCTCACTTGACTAGGATTTCATGAGCTGCAAAATTCTTAACCTTTAAAGAAAAGTTAAATTATTTTCCAGAACTCTTCATTTCTTTTGACAATCTTGTCAATGCATATATACAGAACATATAATTTTTACTCTCATTGCATCTGGAACAGATAGTGAGATGAGAGAGAGAGGAAGATATCCCTCCTCCCATTTCTCAAAAGCAGGGTTTCTTGTGTCAATCACCATGAAACAGGGCAGGAACAAAAGGCAAAAAGACAAGCACCTAACAGACAAGAGCCTGAATATCAGCGTAAATACTAACCTCAGAAAGGTGTGCTACACCCTTCCCCAAGCAACCCTTGCTTAAAAGACTGTTAGAATCAGAAAGTAGCCTAGTAATTAGTACAATGTCAGTACCAATCTCAGCAGGATACCCAAGACAGGAAAACAGAGCAGTCTCAGGAAATTATTCACAAGTGAAAGAAAACCAATATAAAACTGCTGAGGAAAATATTTACCTTCAAAATAAAATGGCAATTGGAAATAATCTAAATGCCCATCAACATGAAGATGATAACATAAATTAGATGTATCTATTTGGCTGGTCAAAATTGCAATGTATGTGGAGGTGAGAGGGAGATGGTGGAATTCTTTACCCTTATCCCCCCCGCCCCCCTTCCACACACAGACACACCAGCTAGCTCAACTCCAACACTATCTACCTGGAGATAGCAACAGATCCCACAGGTTAAGAACTCAGTCACACAAAATTGCCCCCACTTCAGAAGCCACCGCAGGTCCAAGTTGTTACCTGTCCTTCTGACCAACTGGCCATAGATTAGAAGTTTCCAAGACTTTTCCTCCTAAGCTTCAATTAATTTGCTTACAGAACTCGAAGAAATATTTTACTTACTGGGTTACTAGTTTGTTATAAAAGGATACAATTTAAGAACAGCCGTATGGAAGAGATGCATAGAGCACAGTATGCAGAAAGGGCAGGGAGCTCCAGGCCCTCTTACAGGTAAACCACTCTCTTCAGCTCTTCAGATGTTCACCAACCTGGACCTCTCCAAACTCCATCCTTTTCAGTTTTTATGGAGGTTTCATTTCAAAGTCATGGTTGATTCCAAGGGTGGAGGGCCCAGAGCTCAACTTCCCCTCTAAAGGAGGGTGCCTTGCCCTTAGAACAATAGTCCAAACCTGTGGATTGGCCATTGGTGATAAAGTAACTTCCAGCCCCTCTTCCCACTCTAGAGGTCTGAGGGTGAGACTGAAAATGTCAATCCTCTGATCACATGATTGGCTCCATGGCAACCACCCCCTATTCTTAGGTACTTTCCAAAAGTCACCTCATTCACATGACAAAAGACACCCTTATCTCCCTCATTGCTTAGGAAATTCCAAGAGTATTAGGAGCTCTTTGCCAGAAAAGGGGAGAAAGACCAAAAAATATACCTATTTCTTCTTATAGGTCACATATCACAATATGCATTCAATAGCATAGTAAGTCAATCATAAAAATAGTCATGTAGGTCATATCCATTGATTTGAGAAGATATTCATGATTTTTATAAGGAAGAATCAGGTTTCATACACACTTATTTTATTAACTAAAACCAGGTGGGAAGGAGAAAAAAGGGAGTGAGAACTCAGCAGGATCTGTAAATATGGTTAATGCTGGATGGCGAGTTGATTTCTGTATTTCCCTTTACTTTATCCGCTAATATTTAGAGTGAATATATATATTCTGTAACTAGTCAAAAATATTTGAGCATGTATAACTTACACAAGGAAATACAGAACCCTGGAGGCTGTGGGATGGTTCTGGACAGGGCCTGCAGGTCCGGGTCCCACTTCTGGTGCTGCCTTTAGGACATTTAGGAAAGCCAATTAGCCACCTGAGCCTAAATCTCCCACCTTAAAATAGAGAGGTTTTTAAAGTCACTAATGGCTATAAAATGTGGATTGATAGATTTCCTAACCCTCTGCATCTCACTAAATTCACTATCTGAACACATTGACAACTGCTCACATGCACCTTACCCTGAGGCAAGGTGACCAATGATTCTGATCGGCCATGGCACTGTTGGTGGTCCCCTGTGTGCCCTCTATGTACAGAAGCCATACAAGGCCACCCTTGCCAGTCCAGGACACAGAATTGTCAATAATATATGATGCTGTTCATGTGGAGTTTCTGCCTTCACTGAACTTGACTAAAATAAAGGCAGACATTTTTCATTTGGGCACGGATGTCATTTTTTATTTGGGAAGGAACATCTGAGGACTCTGTCCACTCCTGACACTATTGGAGGTGATAGGCATAGCTGACTCTCTCACTGCCGGTCCCTAGTGTGAACCACTGGGGTGAAAACAGTACATGCTACACAGTCTTGGAAGTGCAGTTGTGTGTGTGATATAACATGGAACCATTTTTTGCTGAGACAAAGGTATGGATGCCAGAGTTCGCAGGCCAGGGGTGAGGGGCCTAGAGCCCAGCTTCCCTGCTAAAGGAGGGTGCCTGTCTTTAGAACAATAGTCAGAACCTGTGGATGCTTTCACAGTGGGTGATGGTGAAGCCTGATGAAGCAGGCGAAAGGAACTCTGCTCCTTGAGTTGGACGATGATGGATAAAAGGGCACTCGGAGAAGCCAGCTGGGCTTAGGTGAGTGGAATGAATGGGTGTGGAGATTGATGGCCAGGGTTCAGCCAGGGGGCAGGAGAGGGGTAATCTGGGCAGGAAGGCTTGAGAACAGAGTGAGGTTGTAATACCAGGTAGGATGACTCACCCTATAGCCCTGTGTGTAGTACTTGCATGGTGTGCCTGTGGACAGTCCAAAAGCAGGTTCTAGAACTTCCAGAAGACAGATGTCATTTTATCTTCCTCCTGCCCCCAAATTTGTCTGTTTTGCTGTTCACATCATTTTGCACTGTGTGGGGAAAGAAGAAACTTTATTCTACCTGTTAGGTTTGATTGTGTAATTGAATTGATACCCCTCCCCTGGGAACTGGCTTTTCAGGTCATTTCACTATGATCATTCCCTTTGCTGAGGCCATATTTCACTTGCGGTGACCACATTTCATTATTTCCCCTCTGCATCTGCATAAAGAAGTCTCCGCCCAGAAAAAAAGCCCTCCAAAAAGTTGGGTGCTGGAGCCATCCAGGCTCAGCCACCCGATCTGTGGATGATTGAATAAATTCATAATCCCTCACCATTCTGGCCTCCTGTGTCCCTCCTTAGGCAAATAACACTACCTTTCATGGTTCTTCAGCTGGTCTAAAAATTGGATGCATGTGAGACAGATTAACAAGAGAAAATGACCAGATTTAATTACATATGGGAACCGCACATACACTAGAGAGTCAGAGACTCCACAGACAAAAAAGGAAAAGGAGGCACATGTGATATTCTGAGCTAAGGATGAGGTAAGAAACCTGGAACTTCAGAAGGGAGGAAGGACACTGCAGGAT
Source organism: Murina feae (assembly GCA_004026665.1). Classification (NCBI taxonomy): domain Eukaryota; kingdom Metazoa; phylum Chordata; class Mammalia; order Chiroptera; family Vespertilionidae; genus Murina; species Murina feae. The sequence goes on from PVJC01028225.1 coordinate 15,725, forward strand.
AATAAGAAGATGTCCAATAACTAGAAGTTTTCCCTGCCCTACATATAGATCACAAAGAGTCACTTTTGGTGATAACTCTTAATATTGATTGGCGAAGTCCCTAATATAAGTTCTTTAAGGAAAAAATAAGTATTTTGTTGTGAGCCCACAGGATCTTGATTGTCAGTAATTCCCATGCCAGAGTAGAATGTGTTGAAGGGGCTCGTGGGGAGCCTATTCTGAACCCTTCAAATGACATCCCCACAGGGAAGGGTCCTAGGTAATGTGACCAGATTTTAACATTGGTAAAGCTTGGCCGCCGAAAACCGAATGTTCCCTTCCCTTTCTCCCACCATTCCCTAGCTTGTCGTGCATTCTTTCCAAACATCGGGACTTTTTTAAAATGCCACGGGATGCGGGACAAATTGTTAAAAATCGGGACTATCCAGCCAAAAGTAGGACGTCTGGTCTCCTTAGTCTTGGGTGATGCACAGGCTCTCAGGGAATGGGCCGTTATGTTGGTACCCTGTACGCTGGTTTTCATTGTTGACACTGCTGTTTCCACTATGAAAAGCCATAGAGGAAGGATGACTGAGCAAAGATGAGAGGAAAATAAGGGTGTTCCCCAAATAGGAATATCATTTGAGTCAAGTTTCATTTTCAAGAGTGAAATGTACTTTACTATATAAACTCAAAGCTCTCTCGTATTTATTCTGAGAAAGTAATAAAAAGTATTCTCTTGGACTGAGAACACTGGTAATCTATGAAAACGGGAGTTCTTTACAAGAGCAGAACCAGAGGGCTGACCCTGAAGTAGAAGATGCACACCAGGAGTGATGAGAAAGGCTCTCCTGGGTATTGTTTCATGGGTCTTGGTTACAGTTTCAAAATGTGTGTGTCTCATTATTAGCACAATGTTCTACACTTACACCCTAGTAAATATTTTTGCAAGATAATATTTAACGATAAAGGTATTTTGCTCACTAGCCTTTTCCCTGTCAACAACTGGAAGCTGACCTCTAACTTTCCCAAAGCTGAACAAACAGTGGTGGTGGATGTTTGCATCTGTCACTTCGAAAACGCCTTCCTTTTTAAATCTGAACTGAAAGAGAGTTTCCTTACCACTGCTCCCACCCAGAAAAAAATAAGCGAGCCCAAATGAAAGCTGATTATTATTATTCTTTTCCTCCCTTCTTTCCCCTTCCGTTTTTGAGTGGCTCCAGCAGAACGCCAAGTCTTTTCTGGAAAGCACAGTAGTTGTCACTAATGAATAAAATGCTGTTTGTCATAGCTCCTCTCCCACCTGCACTACTGAAGATGACATTCATGACCATGTGGAAATATGCCTTCGGAGAGAATTTGAATTTTCAGCTTTTCCCTTTCTATCTTATCTCCTTTCCATCTCCAGATGCCATGATGTGTGGATATTTCTGTGTTGTGCAGAACTACACAGAAACAGCCCCTGCCATACTCAGGCAGCATTTATTGGGAGTCAGGACACCACAGATGTCATCATAATTTGGCCACAACTTGGCTAAATGTCACTTGCCTTCTCCAGGCCTCAGTTTTGTTTCTGGAAAATGAGTTTGCAATGACACTAATTTGACTTTCACTGATTTTATGAAACATAACAGGCAACAATTGCCAGCAGATGTGTTACAGCAGACCTGGCTTCTGCAGATTGAGAACATTCAGGCTTTTTCTTAGATTTGAGGTTCTGTCCTCATCTGACATTGACCTTATGGGGGAAAAATATGAAGCCAAGAGGGCAACACAGAATGCCAAGTAGAGTAGGTACTTTCTGATGGGCTGGCCACCCTCTATGGTGCATTCAATGCTGAATAAAGAACCTGTGAAAGGTAGATGGTTCTCCCTAAACCAGAGCATCTGTTTACTAAACACCACGAGGCACCAATGTGACCCAGGGAGGGTTTTAGAGCTTTGACTCAGCCCAGCAACATCACCTGTGGGGATCACTTGTGGCAACTTTCATTCTATTTATGGGATTGGGCTATAAAAGTGGGAGGTAAATTCAAGTCCATATGCTATGGAGAAATACATGTTTCCAAAGTAGGTCGATGGCTATTTTTAAAGCCACAGCTAATAATTTACCGTCTGACGCCCTGGGACTTGCCTGGGTCTAAAAATAGTTGTTCCTGAGCTTTCGGACACCATCAGGGAACACTTGAGAGCAGTGGGGAGTGGCATTGAGTAAAACCTGGACCATCGGGAAATGTATGGCCTAATCAAATCCAGGCACCTGAGATCTGATTTTTAAAAGATGGATGTGACTATTGATTTCCTATTAATTACATTTGTAAAGATATTTTAAGGGTAGAAATAAAATGAGAGCCAACCAGACACATCCCTTGGGCTTACGACAGTCTGAAATCTTATTACCTCATCTCTTTAGTGGCAGGTTAGCAACATTAGAGAAACAATGAAAGCAAATGGTCCACTTAGGGCTGTCAGCTGACTTTGGTCCAGCTGGCAGCACCTAGACCCAGTTAGGGCCCTGCAGGGAGGAGGCCGGTTCAGCCACAAGCAGTTCTTCAGATTCCAGGTTCTGGGCGTGCTGGGCAAGTCATACAGATGGAAATAACCATGGAGGAAGCATGAAGGCTGCCATTTGTTTCTCCCCAATGCAAATCATCGCTGATAGGGCCCTTGTCAAAGGACTGAAAACAACTCTGTCCAAATGCTTTTCTGATAGCTGATATTTATTTAATAAATGAGCTAAAATGTAATTGTGTGTTTGGACTTGAATGTTTACATAATATTTGATTAATTTATGTTTGGTGAGAACTTCCTATGATTACTTAAATCCTAGGAAAGGTAGCTCCAACAAGGGAATGCAAGTCAATTTTTTATTTTTTTATTTTTTTACTATTCTGTTTGGCTTCATTCTGGCCATGTGCTACTTACAGTATTGTGTTTCTCTATCCACCTATCTGTCTTGGATCTAGGAATTAAATGAGAAGTTTTCAAGTTTCCAGATAATTGCTTCACTCATGGTCTTTCTAATACATTTAAAATTCTCACCTAATTGGAATGTATTTAGCTAAACATACAGTCAATGTTTAATGCTTTTGGTAACATATTGAAAGGGGGTTGGGAGTAAGAAAAGGGGGGCGGGGGAAACACAGGTGGGTTAATTGATGGAGTTAGACTGTCTTTATTCCTAAACATGAGAGAGCATACTTTCTATACATCTATTATTTTCTTGCTTCCCACTTAGGTGAGACTGCAGATAAACATAGAAATCACATTTGAACATAAGAAATGGTTTCTGATAAAGAAAACCCATTCCTCTCTCTCTCTCTCTCCCTTCTCTCTCTCTCTCTCAACACACACACACACACACACACACACACACAGGGACCTTCTACCCACAGCACAGAAGTGAGTCAGAGGCTCCACTGAAACATGTGGTACAGGAACTGGTGCTGAAGGGGAGGGGCTGCACTCCAGGATGGGGGGGCACAGGCTGGCCTGGACGGTTTTTCTTGGTCTATTGAAATCTAATTCATGGAGCTGGGTTTCTGTCAATATCAGATCAGTCATAACAGCCAGGCTAAGCAGGGGAAATTTATGGATTCCAAAGTTGTTCCAAGCATTTCAGTTTGTTTTCATTCAAATGGGGACAAAATGGGGAAACAAATTAGACTTGTACTGTTAAATTGTATTAGAGAAAAAAATATGAAGCCATATTGCTTAATTTTATAAGAAAACCCTGAAAGAGTCAAACATTGAATCTAAGCTAGGTGTCAAGTGCTTTATTAGGTCTGTCCGAGAGCTACAGATATCATACTTTACTGTGCAAACATCACATGGCTGACTAAGGACAATATGGCCTGTATAATATTTAAAGTAGCTTTAAGTGGCATAGCTTGGAAAGATGTTACACTCACCAGTTCTTCTGGAGGAAGTCATCTCATAGTATTAATTCCACATATAAGACTTCCCCTTGTACTGTATTTCTCTGGGCATTATTCCTTGATTTTTATTCATCAATAACAAATTTACATTAGAATGTTAAGAGAATTTAAGGAGTTCTTTGAGAACATATTTTACCACTAAATTTACTCATAATCTTTTCCATAGGAAGAAGTATTTTCCATTGTAAGAAATTATATATCGAATAGTAGGACTTTTCCTCATTTCATTAAAAATAATACATATCTTACTTCAGATTAGTCTTTACTTTAAAAGATTTTAGGAATCTTAGAAATATGTAAACATTTTAGAAATATAGACATATTTCTAAATGCATTCTCTTTACTTGCATCTCATCCTTTGACCCCCTTAATATGAATAGAACCCCATCCTAACAAAACAAACAACAACAACCAAACCCAGAGCACTTAGGCTATATATAGCTATCAGAAAATTTGGTTTTCTCAAGACTATATTGATGTCTGAGACATACTTTCAGTTAGAAGAAGGCAGAAATTGGTCCAGAAAACTGTAATGTGGGAATCTATGTTATATGGAACAAGGGCTGGAGGCAAAGGGAAAATTGTAGCAAAAGGGGAACAGGTGCCTGGAGAAATTCCTGTCAAGTACTGGGGCAATAGGAAGGACAGTAGGAGCTCTGTTTCCTGTGGGGTCATGTGTTATCAGGTCAGCACCTATTCTGGTTGACATCTGCTGTCCAGTGGTCTGAACAGGACCAGATACAATGGTAAATGCCATGTTTAAACGCACCACTTCAAACATTCACACTGTCTTTATGTCATTTGTTCAGTAGGTATCATCCCCATGTGGTCTGAATAATAAAGACCTTTTTGAGGATGCAAGAAAACCATGCTATTTTAAAGTCAATATCTTGAGAGGATTTTCTTTCAGATTCTTCAAAGGAAGAAGGCTGCTGATCCATTGCAGGGATGACTGGCAAGTCAACAATTATGCTCTGAATTTTTTCCCAAAGAGAAGAAAATATCTAATCAGAAAGAAGTTTGGCCCTGACTGGTTTGGCTCAGTGGATGGAGCATTGGCCTGTGGACTGAAGGGTCCTGAGTTTGATTCCAGTCAGGGGCATGTACCTTGGTTGAGGGCACATCCCCAGTGGGGGATGTGCAGGAAGTGGCTTATTGATATTTCTCTCTCATTGATGTTTCTAGCTCTCTATGCTTCTCCCTTCCTCTCTATAAAAAATCAATAAAATATAAGAAGTTTGAAGACTTAGAATAGAAGGTCATACAGTATTATCAGCTCCTGTGCAAGACCTAACCTTTGATGAGCAGAGTCCTGAGAACTATGGGGCAGTTGTCAGCGTGGAGCCTGACAGAGAGTTGAGGAATCTCTTGCACAGTCCTGGGGAAGAGAAAGGAAAACTTGCTGAGACCAGAGAAGGCTGCGCAGGCCAAACAGTGGTAGGGGTAAAGATGGAGGACAGTCTGCTTTGCTCCTGACCAGCAGGCACTATTGGAATATTTGCACCAACACATTCAATATTTTAGACTAAGAAATGGGACCTCAAGGATAAGCTTGTCCTAAGAGATCCAAGCCAATCGTCCTCAACTGATTTTGACCCTTTCTCTTGCTATCCTCTGGGCTGGCCCCTCCCCTCCAGGAGAAAATTGAGCAATGAATGGGGAGATATCTTGGAGGATGGAAGTTGTTGCTGGTACCTAGTGAGCGGGGGACTGGGATGTGCCTGCATGTGCTACAGTGCAAGGGATGCTCCCACCGTAGTTATCTGGGCTGAAATGTCAGCAAAGTTGAGATTGAGAAAACATAGTATAAACTATTTGGAAGGAATGAGTCTGATATCTTAAATGTAGTTACAGATTTTTTCATGTGCATAAGAAATAGAAATAATAATTTTATATTGATAATATAGTTATATGTTATATAAAAGTATATATTTATATATAATATGTAACTATTATATAAAGTTATATTTATAGACATAGAAATATTGATACATACAGAAATTTATATATTAAATATATTTATATATACCATATATATTTAAGGTATAGGTTTATACATAGGTACACATATACATGTATATTAAAAGGAAAGGCAATACTGGCTTACAAAGCTAAAAGTGTTAATTTTCAGGGAAAGATGGTAGCAATGCAGTCAGTGTATCTAGCTCTATAGGACCTCAGACCCCCCTCTAAGCCTCAGTTTCCTCATTTGTAACATAGTGATAACAAATATCTTCCTCGCAGTTTCAAGAGTGTATATATATATCACACACACACACACACACACACACACACTAGGGGCCTGGTGCACAAAAATTTGTGCACTCAGGGGGGTCCCTCAGCCCAGCCTGTGCCCTCTCACAGTCTGGGATGTCTCGGGGGATATCCACCTGCTGGTGTGCCTGGCCAGCCTGGGTGAGGGGCTGATGGCTGTTTGCAGGCTGGCCAAGCCCCCCAGTGGGAACCCTCACCCCATGGAGGTGTGGTCAGCCTGGGTGAGGGGTTGAGGGCCGTTTTCAGGCTGCCCACAGCTCCTATTGACCCAAGGTCCCAGCAAGGCTGGCTGGAATCAGGTTTCTGGGGTTTATTTATCTTCTATAATTGAGACTTTGTTACCTTGAGCAGAGACCTAGGCAGGTAACAAAGCCTCCTGTTTGCTTCAGCTCTGTGGCTTCTATAATTGAAACATTGTTACCATGAGCAGAGGCCAGCCAGCCTAGGCAGGCATTTGCATGGAAGCTCTAGCTCCATGGCTGCCGGCCTCCATCTTGGCTGGGTTAATTTGCATACAGCTGCTCTGATTGGCTGGGGGTGTGACTTGGCTGGTGGGCATGGCTTAGGTGTCTTGGAGTGATGGTTAATTTGCATATTACTCTTTTATTAGAGTACTAGGGGCCTGGTGCACAAAAACTTGTGCACTCAGGGGGTGGGAGTCCCTCAGCCCGGCCTGTGCCCTCTTGCAGTCTGGGACACCTCGGGGGGGATGTCCACCTGCTAGCATGCCTGGCCAGCCTGGGTGAGGGGCTGAGAGCCATTTTCAGGCTGCCCACAGCCCCTT
>PVJC01028226.1:0-22754 GCA_004026665.1 Murina feae
GATCTAGGCACCCAATATGGGGTTTCATCTATTATTTAAGGATCTTATAAACCTTTGTTCTGTGCCCTGTTAGATATAAATATTTTTTTTTCTTCAACTCACTTAACCTTTTATCTCTGTAAATGTGTTTTCATTGAACTTTAAAAATATCTTCAAGGAGGTGTTTGTTCTAAATGTCGTACTTGCAGAGTCTTTGAAACAATTAGGAAATGGATCAGAATCCTTCTGAATGAGATCATTCCTTCAGAAAGGAACTAACAATGGTTTTAAGTAAGGAAAATGAGAAGAAAGTATGGGTGAATATTTTTAACTACAGTGAGGAATTCTGAACTTGTAAAATCTATAACTCCATAAACTACCAATAAATCTGAAGATATGAGCATTAGAAAAAAAAAGTGTCATGATCAAAAGCACCATAAGCAAAATCAGAAACTAAAAAAAATGCAGCACATTATTCAAACCACAAAAGGCTAATTTCCCAAACACATGATGACATTCTTAATCATTAAGTAAAAGACCAATAGAAAAATGGACAACATATATATTCTTGGAAAATACATGTAAGTGGCTTTTAATATATGAAATGATTATAAACATGACTCATAATAGAGAAATGCAACTATAACAGTTTTAAGTTATAATGCTCAATCTACTAGATTAGTAATTATATAAAAAATGTTATGACATGCCTCAGTAAAGGTGTGGGAGAATTCTCATATGTTACTGTTGGTAAAGCTTGTATTGGGAGAAATTTAGCTATCCCTGTCAAAATTACAAATACACTTACTCTTTGCAGAAGCAAATCTACTGCTAGGATTATATTCTGATGATGTTTATTATAAACTAGAGGCCCGATGCATTAAAATTTGTGCAAGAATATGCCTTCCTTCCCCAGGCTACCAGCACTGGCTTCCCTCTGGCACCCGGGACCTGGGTTCCCTCCTCCAGCCACCTGAAGGCACCTGGGATCCGGGTTGGCTTCCCTCCAAGCCTGACTTCATCAGGAAGGACATCTGGAATGACATCTGGAAGACATCTGATCTAATTAGCATATTACCCTTTTATTTTTATAGACTAGGGGCCTGGTGCACAAAAATTTGTGCACTCCGGGGTGTCCCTCAGCCTGGCCTGTGCCCCCTTGCAGTCTGGGACCCTTTGAGGGATGTCCACCTGCTGGTGTGCCTGGCCAGCCAGGGTGAGGGGCTGATGGCTGTTTGCAGGCTGGCCCAGTAGGGACCCCCACCCCATAGGGGTGTGGGCAGCCTGGGTGAGGGGTTGAGGGCCATTTTCAGACTGCCCACAGTCTTTTCAGGGTTCAGGTCCCTACTGGGGTGCCTAGCCAACCTGAGTGAGGGTCTGAAGGCCATTTTCAGGATTCCCACAGCTCCCATGGACCCAACGTCCCAGCGAGGCTGGCTGGAAGCAGGTTTCTGGGGTTTATTTATCTTCTATAATTGAAACTTTGTTGCCTTGAGTGGAGGCCTAGGCAGGCAATTAAGCCTCCTGCTTGCTTCAGCTCCATGGCTTCTATAATTGAAACATTGTTGCTTTGAGAAGAGGCACGGCTGGCCTAGGCAGGCAGTTTCAACTCCATCACTGGTGCAATGGAAGCCTCCTGTTTGCTTTAACTCCATGGCTGCCAGCCGCCATCTTGGCTGGGTTAATTTACATACAGCCACTCTGATTGGCTGGTGGGTGTGGCTTGGCTGGTGGGCATGGCTCAGGTGTCTCAGAGTGAGGGTTAATTTGCATATTATTCTTAGATTGCTGTTTGCTTCTAATAACAAACACTTGAAAATTGTAACATTCATCAATAAGAGACAAATTAAGACACATACTAGTACTTATGGTTGATCTATATAAGGATATACTATTTAGCAGTAAAAACTAGACTTAAAAATATTTCTGTACTGATGGGCATGGCCTCTAACATACCTTGTTAATTGAAGAGAAGAAGGTGCAGAAATATGTGTGAATTATTATGATTGTCTACTGCTGTATAACAGGAGTTGATAGAATATATTTATACATATTTTTGTATAACTTCTAGAATATACATAGTGGCTCTCTGGAAGGAAGGCTGCGGATCTAAGATCATAGTTTTTTGTTTTTTTGTTGTTTTTTTGTTTTTTAATAAAGGGAATTGGTATTTGGCACATGATTTCACATGGATACTATTCACTATACTTTCACTTGTACCCTTGATTTCTGAGCCAATTTAATCTCTTGCCTATACAAAATATGCTTTAATTAAATTTAAAAATAAGCAATAAAGATGTATTCAGTTATTGCTTTTGATATTTTCTCAGTTACAAAATAGTTTACTACATTATTTCAATGACTATTGTGATGAATGAATACAATGCTGGACACAGAGAGAGGTAAAGGAACAAAGGGAACATAAATCAGCCTTATAAGACAATCCTGAGAGAGTTAGTGGAAACAAATATTTATCAAAGGTTATCTAAATTAAAACGAGAGTTCCGTTTACCCACCTTCTGAGCTAGGCACCTTCCCTGCATACTGAGGAGACCATTGTCACTATAGATCTGAGATGGCAAGGCCTGGCCTCTTTAGGAGTTGGTACCTGGCTTTCTCTCACTTAGCCAGGAGACCTTAAATATTTTAATAGAGTTTCTTAGTTATTCACGGTGGATTCCAAATGGGAGCACTGCACAGGGGGAATTTCAATAGGAAAAAACAAACAAACCACATCACGTTTTAGGAAAAACTACCTCTTCTTTATTTCCCTTTTCCTTAAGGGGGATTTTATGTGTTAGGATAATAAGCTAGAGCTCTCTATAATAATCCAAAAATTTGCTTACAAGTCTCTGTCTCCTTCCTTGGGTTTCTGAGGGTTGGGGAAATAATGCCCGCAGGTGCTGACACAGGCATGCAGGGAGCTAGATCTTCTTCCCTTATTTTCCTCATGAGTTGCATAGCAATGCCAGTGATATGGTCCCTGGTACCACATGCTGGAGAATCAACTTCGGTCTTGTATGACCTCATTTTTATATCCAAATAATCAATTAAATAATTTCATTTTCTTTTGACTTTTTTTGAGGAAAAGTTTACAAGTATGATTAGATATATTTAAAATCTTTTCCATCCTTATGGTCATAATGAATAAAATAGTAGGGCAAATAAGATACAACCCAGAGCAGTATTTTAGGAGATCCTTGGATGAAAAGGCTGAATAAAAATGGAGCAGAAGGTGATAGTGCAGAAACACAGGACAGTAAATTTGCAAGGAGATTGTTCAGCTTATCCAGGGAAGTACATAGTCTAGATGTGTAACTCATGAGTTATAAGGGTCACCAGGACACACTCTGACTCTGGAGAATGGTGCCGAGGCTCTAATGCAGTAGTTCTCAACCTTCTGGCCCTTTAAAACAGTTCCTCAGGTTGTGACCCCCAACCATAAAATTATTGTCGTTGCTTCTTCATAACTGTAATTTTGCTACTGTTATGAATTTTAATGTAAATATCTAATATGCAGGATATATTAAGCAACCCCTGTGAAAGGGTCTTTCAACCCCCAAAGGAGTCGCAACCCACAGGTTGAGAACTGCTGCTCTAAAGGAGCAACGAATAGGAAAGTGCTCTTCAGATGTTATACAGAATATGCCTTAGCATGTTAGGAACATTTGGGATGATGGATGCCTCAGTCAATTTTCTTTGGAAACCTACTCTGAGACAGAAATTGACACACGTTTCACTGGAGGGTGTGCTCTAATGAGCAACACCTGTGGAAAGGGGGCAATGAAGGGTGCAGGATCAGGCAGAAGAAGTTGGGCTGCAAAACAGTAGCAACAGAGGCCTAATCTGATTCTTTTAAAATTATCCCTGAAGAATTGTTCCAAATTAGGGCAAAGGGGTCAGGCTTTTATCACATTTTACTGTGATGCCACAAAATAAGGAGACCTGGCCCCCAGGAAGGAAATCTGATCTTGGACAGAGCTGCCAAAAGCCAGTTTTGGGGAAGGACAAACTGGGCTGAGAACTGTCCACACTAATAACTCACAGCACCTGGGGAAGTTAATATCCCAGTCTTGAAGGTGGGCATCTGGGAACTGCCACAGCATCCAGTACAAATGGACATGAGCATGTCATAGATGGGATTTTACTCACAAAATGCTACATATCATAGAAATTCAGTTCAGACTAATCGATTCATTACCTTTGTCTAAAAAATAGGGTGAATGAACCCACTGGATCTCTTCCTAGAAGAGAACATATTATAACTGCTGTGAGTTATTCTAACAGTCACCTCCAGGATTTCTCCAGAACAGGATAAAGAAGGATTTGTGTTTGGCACAGGCATTAACCTATATTCCTGGCACAGGTCTTGATCCCCTCAAACACACACCTGAGAACTCAAATAGCTCACAGTTGGAACTGCCTGCAATCTTACTTGTGATAACAAAATGGGAAGGTTGGAGCCAAGAAAAATTTAAAAAGACATACGGCATGACAGATGATGCCTCACACCAAGAGAGCCAAGGGCAAGTTCATCCACCCTCACCCGAGGGCATTCAGATACTAATAAAATGGCACGAGTAACAGATGAGCCCTCCCCAGGCCTCAGGAGCAGAGCAGGGCTGCCCCTGTGTGTAGGTGGAGGCAGTGACTGCCTACACAAAATGCTTGTGAGGGGCCAGCAAGGCCCTAAGTTTCCAAAGTATTCCTCCAGATGTCATTTATTTGATGAAGTTTTACCATGCCTTACTCCTAGCTCTAATTCTTGTTAAAAATGTAACTCTATTTGCAATCATCAATCCTAAATAGAGAGAAACAGGGAGTCATGAGAGGTAGGTTTATCTTAATCACACCAGGAACCAGCAATCCTATTGTGTTCTTCCATAGGATTCTTTTCTTTGGAACTTCGATTCTGTGATTTCATGAAGAATCTGAAATTCAGATGCCTTTTGCTCTTCTGTAGTGCATATGTGACTTCTGGATATTGCACATTCCAGCCACTGCAGATCATCTGCATCATTATCAGCACATACTTTAAAAGTTCTAATTTGGTTCCATTGCTGATATTACATATCAAACCCTCCCATTAGATTGCATTAGAGTGTGTGTGTGTGTGTGTGTATGTGTGTGTATGTGTGTGTGTGTGTGTGTGTGTATTAGAGGGAAGAGGGCAGAATATGCAGATCCCGCCTCTAAGTATGAGTTTTAATCTTATTCTCTGCTATCTATCTACATACTCCCTTACAGCTCCACCAAGTAGCCCTCGGGCAAACTAGAGTGCTGGTAGTCTCTTTAGATAGTCTGCAGTTCCACAGTAGGGTACAGACTCCACTACAATGCCTCCAATTCCTGTTTCTTATTTGCTTCCCAATGTCTCAGCATAGTAATTGGTATGTTTGAATTTGAGTGGGTGGTTAAATAAATGGATGGATAGACCCCCAAAATGACAATCATATGAAAATGAAAATAGACAATTAACCAGCTTCCCAGCAGAAAACAATAGGGGTGGGATTCTAAATAAAATGATTTACAGAACAGCATTGAGGAAATCAATAAAGGGCATGGAGACTCCTGGGACTAATAGCAAGAGACCACTATCACTCCTGAAGCCAAAGGGCAAGGAAGAGAGTTGTCTATGTTGTCTATGGTGTGTGTGGGGGGGAGGGGGGTCGGGGAGGGGGGAGAAGAGACACACTGCCAGGCCATGATGACAAACATGGAGAGAACAGTGTCTCTCTGGAGTCTCCCTCCTTCTTGCCTTCTATCTCTTGCTGGTGGTGCCTTTCACTGTCCAAACCCTACTGGAAGCCAGAGGGCAAAACAGGATATATAGGATTCAGTCTTTAAAAGTCAGCACCCAGAGTCCTTTGAGACAGAAAAGAGGGTTGTAAGTGAGAAATGAATGGAGAATAACAGTACAAAAGATATGAAAGCAATTTTTTCATCAAGGGGAAAATGAATGCAGGCATAAGATTGTAGAGAAAGAAGAAATATTCATCAAGAGAAGGAGCAAAAAAGTCAGGTAAAGATGGTAGAAACAGTGATACCTAATTCCACTTTTGTTGAGCTGGGAAAAGAATGGCCCTGACAATGCCTTTAAATAGTCCTGGTTCTCCTTCAGTCCAAGATTCTTTCAAGTCATGCTCTTGAGTGCCTGGTGTGTTGTCAAAGGGCGCAATCCTAGACAGCACAATTTTCAGAATAAAATAATTCAAAGATTTACAATTATCTTTTCCAGACCACTTTATGTGTACCAGGCACCGTGCTAAAAGCTTTATCAGACTGATCTAATTTCATTCCCACAAAATCTATGAGATATATATTATAATTTCTATTTCATGGTTGATGAAATTGAGGATAATTGTGATAGAATGACTTGCCCAAAATTGTAGAGCTAGGAAGTAAGAGGAACATGTTTGTATGACTTCAAAGCCCATTCTACTAAATATTAGTTAATTACTTAGCCCTACTGATTTCTGTGTGAATCATGTGTATAGACTTTTTTTAACATTTGCATTTGAGCTAGAGAATTCAGGTAGGTTTGTTCTTGCTGGCTACTTCAGGCAATTAACAACTGGCATTTGATATCTCCATTAGAGGGCCAAGGAGGGAATGTAAGGGATTCGCATAACTGTTGAGAAGATCAATATAATCAACTAATTAGGAAAGTCAAATGTGTTATTTACCATCTGTATGATATTATATAGAGATGGTGGTGTACCAAAGGAATATACCAGATATTTTAGGATCCTAGGTTGCATGGGAACTTAATTAGAACCTAAAGTATATCACAGCTTCAGAATAAGGCAGTGCAAAAACAATAAATTATCTTGGTAACACACAAAATCTTTGCTTTCCAGGTAGATTGCCCACAATTTAAAACAAAAACAAAAACTTTCACTGTCTCTTATGAATAGCAAACCACTAGCCCAGTAAAACTATCTTTTAACAGAGAGAAAACCAAATTCTAATTTTGAACCAGTGGACCTTGATATTAAAAGTCAGTATTTAAAAACATAAATAAACTAGACCACATGTAAAATTCCTTTCCCACGATTCCTTTTCCACAAATTTCTACAACTCTTTTACATTTTGTTCCATGTTTTTTTTCCCTTTCTCATGTTGAAACAGTTATTTAACTTTCCTTACTACTTTCCATACAGAGTTGTTTCCTTTCACACTCATTATTTCTTTGTACTTTGGTAGTATATATTAATTATAATTCTTACCCTTAGGATCCTCAATTCTTAATGGAAAGTGAAGGAGTGAGCAATTATGGACTATCTGTTACAGGAGCATTATGTGGATTGGCAAATTTATAAATACATTTCATAATTTCTTAAAACATTTTTTCTCATAGTAAGTTTTTCAATGTGGCACAAAATATGCTTGCCAAATAGCCCTAATTATCTTTATTTTCTCTGTAAAAGAAATCCAAAATTGAATAAACCTATGTTCAATAATTAATATTTCAGTGCTTTATCTTTTTTGGAAAAGAGTTAGATATTCAATAGTTATCCATAATTTGACTCATTTCAATAGAGAAACTTTAAAGTTTGGGGTTACTAAAGATTTTAGAAACTATTTTACATAGTTTATGTCATAAAGAATAATTATTAAAACTTTTTGTTTATAAACTTTTATCTTACATTTATTTAATTTACTTGTTCTTAATAATTATGTTTAGATTACTCATGCTAATTTCATGAGACATTAAACAGTTAACCATCATCGTAAACTATCTTTCTTGCTGACAATTTCTGTAACTGAGATAACATGAGCTCAGCTGACTTTTAGTAAAGCTAGGTAGAATAAAAGTATGATATTTCAACTGATAACTCTGAAGTCATGTTGTTTTAAAATCAGCACGCTTGAGTGAGCTTTGTGGAGTGAAACCCACATTTTTGCCTGACCACATCTAACCACAAACAAGATACAATCCACATTTATGTCCAACCATATTTTGGGGGTCCCCATCCTGGTGGTTGCCAAACCAAGTTCTCAGGACACAAAACAGCACTCTCTCCCTGGGATAGAAAGGATTGATAACCAATAGGTACCCAGAAGCAGATTCACATGTTATAATTCAAAGACCTAATTCTTTTTTAAAAAATATATCTTATTGATTTTTTATACAGAGAAGAAGGGAGAGATATTGATGAGAGAGAAACATTGATCAGCTGCCTTCTGCACACCCCGAACTGGGGATGTGCCCGTAACCAAGGTACATGCCCTTGACAGGAATTGAACCTGGGATCTTTCAGTCCACAGGCCAACGCTCTATCCAATGAGCCAAACCAGTCAGGGCAAGACCTAATTCTTATAATGTTCTCTCTTGCCAATCTGAATATGGAAAGAAAGGGAAAACATGAGAGTTTACCTTCCTCTCCAGACCAAACCATCACAGATAAAAAAGAGGGAGGTAGAGCTGATTTTGGTAAGAATTCTCATCCTTTGCCAGTGTCTGTTGCTTCTCAGGATCCCATCTGCAGACTCTGGAGCTAGTGGAGAGCCACAGCAGGTCTCATGCTAGTCATCAGAAATTGTAAAGGAAGAAACTAATTTTAGTGTCGACCTATGAACCAGGAGATCATGGTTTAATTCCCAGTCAGGACACAAGTCTGGGTTGTGGGCTGGATCTCCAGTGGAGGGCATGCAGGAGGCAGCCAATCAATGATTCGCTCATCTTTGATATTTCTATCCCTCTCTCCCTCTCAATTCCTCTCTCTCTAAAAATCAATAAAAATATATTTTTAAAAATTATAAAAAGAAAGTTATATTAGGCAAAAAAAAAAAAAGCATGAAGAGAAGGTAGGGATGAAGCTTTAAGAGAAGGTAGGGATCTATGAGGCAAATTACCTAACTAGTGCTGATCAGTGGATTTCTGAATGACTGGTTTGGGATTTATTTTCTGCAAGAGACAAAATGGTAGTGAAGTTTAGTTTAGTGATATAGAGCTTATCAGAAACAACTCCATTTGGGCTGGTTGCCTTGTATTTAACAAGGGGACACAGCAAGCTCTGTTCTAAATGTTTACCTCACTTTCTCTGTAGTCAAGCATATGATTTTGAAAGCACAGCCTATGTCTTTTAAAATCCTTGAATCCTGAACCCCAGCACCCTATTTGGTCTTTAGAAGTCATCATTTTTTAATTGGAGTGTGATAATTTATTATAATACTTTGGAAAATAGAAATAACTGTTCCTGTGTACATCCCTGTCCTTGTGTCATTTAAAAGCATAGTTGAAGGAGTTAAGTTTCTTTGTGGGTGGCCTTTCTGTATGGCATATTATCATTTAAATGCAGAGAGGGAACTAGCTATTTCTGAAGAACATTTTGGTGAATACTCTGTAACGGAAAGAATCACCTTGGAGTTTACGAGAATTCTGATTTCCATATATCACGTTTGCTTCAAGCAGCGAGGATCTGTCTGTGGCAGACTGGAGAAAGCCGGGAAGTCTTGCTTGGGGGACTGAAATGGAATTTAATACAAATTTTAAAATACAAATTGCATCTTCACATGGTGGGGTCCATGTTGTGATGATGGAAAGCAAATCTGTGTTTTTGTAGCCAGGTTTCCACTATACAATAGCCTAAAAAATCATTCTAAAACAGAGGTGCTGATAACCATGTGGAAATTACAGAAAGAAAAAGAAAATCACACATAACTTCTCATTTTCTTTATGATGACGTCCTTATTTTTCTGAGTTTATTTCACCTCAGCTTGGCTATAATAATAATAAAATATGAATGCTTTAGAGATGAGGTTTCTTTGTTTTTCTGGTTTCCTCCACTATCTCACCAGACAATAGAAGGGAGGTGGTGGAATACAGAGGGCTAGTTAGAGGGGAAGAGAGACTGAAAGTGTGGGAATGGGTAGTGGGGAGGGAGGCAGTTAGAAAGAAGATCAGGAATAACAACATTCATGTTTATTGAACAGGCATTTAACACTAGTAGAAAATGTCTGTATCAGTTGTTTTTGTTAGTTTGTTTGTTTTATTTTATTCATTTGTTTTCTTTTAGAGTGAGGAGTTTGGTACAGAAGATAATTATGTATTCCCTGTTTCATTCACTGAATGAATAATCAATTACTGAATAACCTTTAATCACTTGCTTTGGGCATGGGGAATAGAGAAGTAAACAGCACTCAGGCATGGTCTTGTAGTGATTACCATCAGCCTATAATGGGAGATGCCTCCTTTCTGGTAGATGCTGGATGTAATTCTACAACACTGTCTAATTATAACTTATTCAGTACCTTTATCTGTGAGTCCTGGTCCATATCTCATGAAGGGTGGTGTGAGGTAAGAGTTGAGCCGCCACTGGGATACATCCTGGAAGAGAGGGCACAAGCACCTTGTCAGGTAGATTAGCTGGAGTTCTCTAAATTCAGGACATGATACAGGGACTTCTTGGGAAGCACACACACATCCTGACTGAGGTGCCAGTTGACTCCGCCTACTGCATCCTCTCATATTGGATGGACAGGAAAACAGTCACTATCTTCTCACATTATAAAGTAACATTTTTATAATTACTGTACAGTTCTTTGTAAATATTGATTGGTACATTACAGGTGGAGCCAAAGTAGGTTTACGGTTGTGAGTATGGGAAACAGTTTATTCTTATAGTATTTTAAATTAATTATTGTACTATTTTCCATATGAACAACTGTAAACCTACTTTTGACCTACCCAGTATATTAACTTCTGTTTGATTACAGAAGTTATTGTCACACACCTTTATCAAAATTATCAAGATATGAGAAAACCACAACATTCCTTTTTTCTATTTTCTCTTGTGACTTGACCTGAAATCTCAATCAAAAGAACATTTTCTGAAAGGACATAACCTTCTAACATTTGAGAGTATCTGGTGTGCTCACAGTGGCAAGTTTTCATTTGCAATTATACTTGACCAAGATATCTAAGCCCACTGCCCTCTTCTCTAAAGCCTGCCCCAGGTAACATCCTATTGCGTGTTTTCCCTTCTCCCACACAGAGCATCTACAGGCTCATTCCCAGGCTCACTGACAAGCAGCTCAGACACTGGAGCTGATCTGACCCTGTTCTGCTCCTTCACGCCTTGTTCTCATTTCTGCAAAGTCCAGTCATTCTGAAAATAGACAGAACTGGTGCCAGCCACTCCAACCAACATTTCTTCCACCACGACCAGAGGCCCCAGCCCTGCATTTTCTCCAGCTGGTGACAGACATTATAATAATAAGACCCTTCTGTTCACTCCATTTAACTTTGCCTGGACTCTTAAAATATCCATCAAGAATGCTTTTGTTTCTTTTTAAATGAGAGTGACTTCATATCTTATTGTTCTTAAAGGTGAATGGTTCCTGAGCCAATGGGAACTGAGTGACGGTGGGGAGGAGAAGATGCAGCTGAAACTCATTAACATTATTATGCATTTGAAACAAATTTTCTGAGAGTGATTGGATATTTCCAGTTGACAAGGAGTCAGTGCAGGGCTCATTTTCTTGCTGTCTTGGCCTGGCCGTTCCTAGTCTCTTGACACTTCTGCAGTGGGATATAATTCCAAAGCTGTTATGTTTGATCATGTTTGTTCCCATATATATCCAATTCTTAAATTCCCCCAGAGAGGTTGATCTGAGTTTAAAGTGAAATATGGATGACTCTATCCTTTAACCATATTCCCTATTGCTCTCAAATTCATGCTGCTGGCTGCCAAACAACACAGGACTTTTCTGGTTGTATTACAGAATCACAGATTGTGTTCTGTAGAAAACCATAAGAGTTACTGCATCCAATAGCAGCATTTTTCTATAATGAGAAACCTGAGGACTAGTGATACTGAAGTATCATACCCAAGTCCCTAGGAAGGCACATTCCCTGACCCCAAAACTAGGGTTTGTCCTATCTTATCACTCTGTCTCTCAAACTGTCACATTCATCCACTGTGATGACAGTGGAGGGAGGGGCAAAATGGATATTTAGGATTCAGCTGAGAAATATTAACTATGCCTCACCTGACTCACATAGGAAAATAACATCTAAACTAATAAAAGCGGAATAGTAAAATTAACCGTTTCTCCAGGACGCCCACAGCCAATCAGAATGGCTGTATGCAAATTAGCCCAGCCAACATGGCGGCTGCCACTCACGGACCTGAGTAAACGTTTAGGCAGAGTCCGTTGCAGCAGGAGCGAAAGCAAAACTACCTGCTCGCTGGCTCCTTAGCCTTTGGCCTGAAGCAAAAACGCACATTTGCAACAATTAAGTGTAACAATTGTTTCATTATAGAAGCCGCGAGGTGAGGCAGACAGGAGGCTTCGTTAGTAAAAGGCCGCCTTAAAGGAACAGCATCAATTATAGGCGTCCAGCCGGCCTTGCTGGGACGTTGGGTCAATGGGAGCTGTGGGCAGCCTGAAAGCCCCTCACCCAAGCTGGTCAGGCACGCCAGCAGGTGGACATCCCCCGAGGGGTCCCAGACTGCGAGAGGGCACAGGCCGGGCTGAGGGACCTCTCGAGTGCACAGAGCGGCTGCAGGGCGGGACAGCGCAGGACCCAGGACCCGTGAGTGGGAAAGAGGCGGCAGGGTTGGAGAGGCACCGGGAAGCGGGAAAAAGGCGGCAGGGGCCAGGGGCCTGCTTGTTGGCTGCCCAGACCCCTTGGCAGCACCGGGAAGTGGGAAAGGAAGGCAGCAGGGGACTGGTGAGTGGGAAAAAGTCAGTGGCCTGCTTGGCGGCTCCCCAGGCCCTTTGGGGGCCACTGGGGAGCGAGAAAGCAAGCTCTTGGGGGCTGGAGTCCTGCTTGGCGGCTCCCCAGACCCCTTCCGGGGATCAGGGAGCAGGAAAAGGATGGCCTGACCACTGCTTTCTGGTGGCTGTAGGAAGATGGGCAGTAGGCAAGCTTGGGAGGCAGGCCGCACCCAGCTCTGGTCACAGCTCAAAAAAGAGAACAACATGCAGGGGAGGGCAAGAGTCTGAGAAATCAACATAGAGGGGGTGCCTGCTCCAAGCCTCCACGGTGTGCCTGGGGACAGGCCCCCAGCAGGTTGGCACACACAGGAGGACTGCTCCGAGCCTCAGATGTGGCTGGGGGCAGGTCCCCAGTGGTGACACACACACACACACACACACACACACACACACACACACACACAAGGTGACTGGCAGACTGGGGCCATCATAGGACATCCACTGAGGGGTCCCAGACTGTGAGAGGGCACAGGCCGGGGTGAGGGACTCCCTCCACCCCGAGTGCACAAATTTTTGTGCACCGGGCCCCTAGTTTATTATATGCTTATTGCAATGTAATTAAGAGCACAGTCTGTCTGGGATTGCAGCTGAGCTCCATCAATTACTAGTTATGTAACCTTGGCA
This sequence comes from Murina feae, assembly GCA_004026665.1. NCBI lineage: Eukaryota > Metazoa > Chordata > Mammalia > Chiroptera > Vespertilionidae > Murina > Murina feae. Next base: position 13,333 of record PVJC01028226.1, read on the forward strand.
AGGTGCTCACCTTCCCTGTCTCCTCATCTTTAAAATGGGAATGATAATAGTACTTTCCTCATAGATTATTGCTGGGCTAAGTGAGTTGACCCATGTAAAGAGTGAAGAGAATGTTTGTAATTTGGTAATAGCTAGATTAGAATGGACTATTATTATGTATACTAATAAAAGGGTAATATGCTAATTAGACTGGATGTCTTCTAGACAAAGCCACAGTGGCAGAGGCTGAGGCAGAGGCTGAGGGACGATCAGGTCATCAGGGGATGGCAGTTAGGGGCTATCAGGCCACCAAGGGGGAAGTTAGGGGCATCAGGCCAGCAGGCAGAGGTGGTTAGGGGTGATCCAGCTGGCAGCCAGGTAAGCAGTTAGCCAGCGGTCCTGGATTGTGAGAAGGGTGTCAAACTGCCAGTTTAGGCCTGATCCCACAGTCAGACATCCCCCAAGGGGTCCTGGATTGGAGAGGGTGCAGGCTGGGCTGAGGGACCCCCCACCTCACCCCCGGTGCACAAATTTCATGCATCGGGCCTCTAGTTATCTGATCAAGACTTCTGTACTGAGATATCTCTAAGTGGAAAAAGAAAACTGAAAATATCAGAATCTCATTCAATTTCTATATCTCTTCAGGCCCTTATCTAACTTGGGCTCTTTACTGCTATTTCTCTTTAACTAAATTTAAACTTGGAGTGCATATTTGTTTTAGTATTACCTGTTTATGTAGCTCAGGGCCAAGCACTGCCCTTCATAAAGTGCATGCTCAGGAGATGTGCAGTGAAACAGACTGACACATGTGTACAGTTTAATATCAGTAGAACACAACCTTAGATGAGAAATAAGGTGTTCATCCTGTTTTGGCATTACCTTTCTGTTATAATGATACTAGAAGCACGGTGCACAAAAATTTGTGCACTTGGGGGGTGTCCCTCAGCCCATCCTGTACCTCTCACAGTCTGGGACCCCTTGGGGGATGTCCACATGCTGGCTTAGGCCCGCTCCCCGGTGGAACGGGCCTAAGCTGGCAGCCAGACATCCCTCTGGTAGCCCGGGAGCCCTCAGGGAATGTCCACTTGTCAGGGGGAGAGCAGGCCTAAGCTGCAATCAGACATCTAAGCACTGTCAATGAGTCAGGAGAGGCTCCCACCTCCACCACTGCACTAATAGCCATCAGCCTGGCTTGTGGCTGAGCAGAGTTCTCCTTGTGGGAGCTCACTGACTACCACGGGCAGCTCCTGCATTGAACATCTGCCTCCTGGTGGTCAGTGTGTGTTATAGTGATAGCATTCCCAGTGGTTCTGCTGTTAGGGTCAATTTGCATATTACCCTTTTATTATATAGGATTGGGAATTTATTCATTCAACACATACTAAGTGTCTAGAATAAGGTGACCAGATTTTAACATTAGTAAAGCAGGACACCGTTGACTGCTTGGCCGCTGATAACTGTATATTCCCTTCCCATTCTCCCGCTGTTCTTTAGCTTGTCATGCATTCTTTCAAAAAATCAGGACTTTTTTAAAACACCACGAGTTGTGGGACAAATTGTTAAAAATCGGGACTGTCCCACCAAAAGCGGGACGTCTGGTCACCTTAGAGAATGTGCTAGGCAGTATTTTACCTCAATGAACAATGCAGGTCAAAATCTCTGCTTTCATAGTGCTTATCATCTATTAAGGGATGATGCCCAACAAAATAAATAAGAAAGTTAGATGTGTGTTACAAGGTGAGACATGCTATGGGAGAGCTTAGAGATGTGAGAGGTATTGGGAGTAGTTTGTTTAACCAGAACAGGGAGGGTGGGCCTCGCTGCACAGGTGGCATCTGGGAAAATTCTTGCCTAGTGTGAGAGCAAGTAAGAAGGCCACGGTGGCAAAAAGCTTGGTGTGTCTCAGTGCAGCAAGCAATCTAAGTGGCGGGGACTCAGCAAGTGAGGATAGGAGAGTCAATGGTCTGCATGAGGCCCAAGGAATTCCAGGGGCCCAGGTCATGTCAGGACTTTTTTGACATTGCCATGTTGACCAGACAAGTGGCATGATCTGACTTACATGTAACAGAATCATCCTGGTGAAAATATGGTGTGCTAGGGACTTTGTGAGCAATAGCTCATTTAATTACGCACCCTCCAGGTAGATTATTTTTTCCAAGATGGAAATGAAGCTTTATAGAGTCTTGTAATGGCATATTAGAGATTCAAAATCCAATGTGCTTACCTCAAAACTATATTCTTAACCATTCATTCTTTTTGCCTCTGACTTTCTTTTAAGCTTCAGTCACATTATGGCTTTAGAAGGACTTTCACTCCTTATTTTTCGGCAACCTCCTTCACTTTTGTTCCCTTAATATTTGTGAATTTAAGAAGATCTGCATGTTTGCTCCATGTACAAACTAACCTGGGGGAAATGTGTATGGAAAACAGATGTCAATTCAGCATGCATATGTGTTAGCCAAGCAACTGGCATGAATCACATGGTTGATATGGGCTGTGCTGAGATTACCAAATGTAATATGGATCAGGATTGAGACAAAGTAAGGGGTTAGTGACTTATCAAAGCCATCTTATCCTGAGAGGACAATTCCATCTTAAAAATAGGTTATCCTTTAAAATCAATTACATGCTTACTAGTAAGACCCAGAGGAGAGCATCCCATACAAAGGCTGTTAGGTGCGTGGACTGGTACATCAAGTCGATTTAACTAAAGTGTCCCTGTACTATAACAACCTTTACTATGGATTCTGAGACATCTCTCTCCCTCACCCCAACAGTATATTGTCAATAAGTAAATTATTTTGCTCTTCCGTATTCTTCAAATATATTTTCTATTTTCCTTTTCTCCTTCCTCCAGTCTGCTATAGATGTTATTACTCTTACATAGACTCCTATTAAAAATATTCCCTTTTTTTTGCCAGTCTCTGCTCACTTTAAATTTTCTCCTTAATAGGTACCTCACTGCAGCAGATCTGTTGTCAACAATTGAGTATGAATCCAGTGCTAGCATTCTAATCTATGTCTTCTGCCTACTCCCCTATTCACTAGCAAATCCTTTTGAAAACAGCACCTCTTCTATGTTTCAGTTAGGGTAGGCTTATACTGCAGACAAAAATTCAAAAGCTAAACACAATCTACTCCTCACTCATGATACGTCTGCTATGAGTCTGGGCCACTCTCCTGGGCACTGTCCTTCTTGTGATGGGTCAGCATCCAAGGAAAAACTTGTTGAAATTTGTACTTCCATATCAACGAGTGTTTCTACAATTGCCTTGTTAGAAAGGTTCTCACATAGGAAACCACATTCTCTGGCCAGAAAGTGGAGACCTCACTTCCATCCACAACCTGCCAACCAGAGCTGGTTACGTGAACACTCAAATAATTAAGTGGAGTGGCCTTGGAAATAAATCCTCTCTTGTGTTTGGAATACGACTAAAATGGGTTCTATTCCGTCCATGGAGGCTTTTCATATCTCCTTAAGTGATAATAATGGAGTTATATGAGAATGTGTCTCCTACTAATAGGAAGGCAGTACCTTTAATTGCATTAAAATGAATTTCAAGGAGGCATATCCAAGATCATTAAGAAGATCTGAGTCTGTCTCTCAACCTGGATAGATATGCTATAACAGTTCAAGAGATGATAGTGACTGCTCCTAAATTTTATTATTATAACTGTTACCTGAATATGCATATGGCCTTAGAAATTGATTAGGGAAATATGATCAATGATGGGTCTTTCAGGGATTCTCAAATATATTTTATTAATCAGAGAGGTTCTTTATAACATCTCATATAAAAATAATAATATTCTTTTCTCTGATTTTTCCCTAATTTGCTGTGATAGGGTGGAGAGACAGCCTTTCCTAATATAGAATCCCAAATATTCCCAGAAATAATATAGGGCATGAGAAATGTACCATAAATAACACCTTAGGAGAGAACATTTTTAATTTCAGAGCCCTTCCCCTTATAGAGGGCACTGAGGAGAAGCAGCTTTTCTCTGACTGTTTAGAAGTTATGCATTCAGCCAGATTATTTCTGGAACCCACTGTGCCAAGGGTTTTTCTGGCAAATGGGTCTTTTAATATGAGAGAACAAATAAGACAATATTGATCCCAGATACTCCAGACATAATCTCCAATGGGAACTTTGTTGTCCTTTAAGCATCTTTGTTGTCCTTGAGCAGAACTCCGGATAAGAAGGACTGGTTCCAGGGAAAAACTGTTTCCGGTCTGTATTGGGCTTGTGCCATTAGGTCTAACTTATAACTATTTGTCCTGGGCTCCTTCCCAATTAACTAAACTGTGAATCCTGCGATCAAATTTTCATTTTGCAAGAAATCGTCAAGCAAAATCTTCAAGAGTGTACATAGAAAGTACTCACTCAAAAAGGAGTCTCCAAAATGCTCTAGAAGCAGTTAATGTAGGGTTTGAGTCCACTCTGTTTCCACCATGCTCTAACCTACCAAAGGAGCACATAACTCTGAGAAAAGAAAAAAATAGTGTGATGACTTCATTGAATACTAATACATATGTTTTCATTTGTCACCTACTCTGTTGTATCACAGAAGACATGGTAGGTCTGATTTCTAAAAAGCAAATCACTGTGTCTACACCAGTGGATTTTAAACATTTTTTAAATCATAGCTTCTTTAAATAACTTATGAAGTTCTGATAATATCTAATAGATCTTTTACATAGAACTAAGAAGACAATTTAAAAGCATCTTAAGAGGCTTATAACCATCTAAAGTACCAACTGAAGTCCATGGAACTGAAATTAAAGATGTTAATATCAACGTATGGTCAGTTCCTAGAATCAATCTCAGGATAATATACACAGAAATAAATCTACATTGCACTTATGGCAGGTAAAATGAGGTCTTGATTTTCTTGAACCTCCTCTAAGGATCTGAGAAGAATGAACAGTGTCATCCCCAAATATACACTTTCCCCAGTTTCTCACAACTAATGCCCACAATCTATGGACTCAGAGCAGTTTCAAATCACTGACTCAAACTGAATCAGGAAATTCCCTAGTGGGAGTTAGTTAGGTTCCCTTGCTCTAGTTAGTTGTTTTCAAATCTGCTTCTTCACCTATCTATTCTGGGACTTATATCCTGAGGATTTAAAAATATAACTCTTATACTAGTATTCCCCTTAAGCCATTGTTTTATTCTGGCTCAGTTCATAAGACCAGACTTTCACTTTGATCTCAACTTCTTTTATCTCGAACCCTATGTTTAGCTTCAGTTTTCTCTAGGTGTGCATTGCAGTGGTGAGATCCAGCTAATTGGTCCCTCAACAAGGATGTGCTGGCCAGATCTAATAATACTAAGTGTTTATTATGCCCTAAACATACCTCTGTGTCTTTGCCTACATTGTAACTCTGTGTAGAAGGCCCTTCTCAGTATCCTTGTCTCCAGAATCACTTTTTCTACCTAAATCACATTCAGAAGTAGCTAGAGTTTTTAATCCAACAAAATTTCCCCTAGACTAATTCATTAAAATCATGTTAGGTCTATAGGTCTACTTCTCTACTCATATGATCTCTGCATGCTCTGTCATAGTAATTGCTATTTATATCTAAAGGGCTTCTTTATATGTCTGCCATTGCCCTAGGTAATGACTTCCCATGTGCATGAATTACGACTTATTCTTCCTTCTGTACCAGGCACAATACTAGTCACTTATAGATGCCCACAGGCATCAGGACACTTTCAGGTATCTGTTTTCTATACCCCAGTTTTGGTTCCCTATCTATCAATATATGCTTCCTGTTGATGATGTCCCAATTAGTGATAGAAATATTGTGATTCTTTATACATTGTGACTCTTGTGGTCAGAATTTCCTTCAGAGAACATCTTTATAACTTAAAAATATTCCTCAATCATTAATAATTAAAAGTTTATTATTAGCCTTAGGATATATCTGGAGATAGGAAAACAGTAACTTACACTGGCAATGAGGTATAGTTATTGACATTAGATCATGTCTTCATAGCAAAAGATATGGTAAGAGGGAAAAGTATACTGGCACAGATCATCCAAGTGGATGGGACAGCTCAGAGACAAAATAACATGGACAAGGAGAGAATATTGACTTTCCAGTCTTGTCTGTGGCCAACATTTCTTAGAGAATAGACTCTGGTCAGTAGAAATAAAAATAGATTAGGGCATTGCTACAGAGGAACAGAGCCCACAATGCTTATAAGTAGACAATTATGAGAGTAGTTTGATTAAAGTAAATAGTTTGTGTTGGGGACAATATTTTGAGTCAAAATATTTAAATATATATAAAAAGACAAAATAGCCCTAACTGTAGTCAAGACAAAGAAGTTCCTAAAGCAAAGAATACCCATTAGAACTGAGGTGAAGGGGGGTAGGGCTATTTGTTGTAGCAAGGAGATTTAATATCCTACTGGGAGGTTGAATAATTTACCCAATATGTTTACAAAGCCAGACTGTGCAAAGGTCCCAAAGATCTTTGTACCCAAAGGTACAAAACTCCAGAAAGCATCCCATATCACAAAAGTCACAGGATTTGAAGGGGGAAGGTCAAGGGTGGGGGGAGGTAAAAGAAAGAGAGAAAAAGAGGGAAGGAGGGGAAGAAAATGAGAAAGAGAAAGATTTTCCAGACAATGAAACTTGCTAACATATTTCTAAATGTTTATCTCAAGAAAGCTGACTTAGTATAGTAAACTTTATTTCTCCTCTAGTAGCTGAGACTTGTGCACAAGCCAATAAGCATCTCCCTTTATGAAAGGAATTCTTGCTCTCACTCCTACAAAGTCACAGACTAATCCTATCTAATAAAAGGGTAATATGCAAATTAACCACCACTCCATCACAAAGATGGTGGTGTCCATAGCCACAAGATGGTGGTGCCCAGTCATCTCAGCCCTGCTGGAGTGCCCCAATCCTGGTGGGCAGACACTGAGAGCAGGCAGTGTGAGTGGCCTGGCATAATGCTTGCTATGTCACTGTGGCATGAGGCAAGCATTCCACCCCGGTCTCGGAGGGCCTCTGGAAGCGAGCATGGAGTGGTGGAGGGTGGGGGGGAGAGGTGATACTTGCATTGTCGCCCTGGCGATGAGGCAACCATTCTGCTCCTGGATGTGGAGGGCCTCTGGCCAAACCTGGTGCGAAACCCTTGAGTTGTTGCAGGCCTGACTTAGGGACCCCCTCCCCCACCATGCACAAATTTCATGTGCCAGGCCTCTAGTTTTATATAAGCTAGGAACAGAAACATGGAGGGAGTGTCTCCACATCTCAGACCCTATACTTGTTGTCAGTGCACCAGCAGCCACAGTGGATGCCTCTGACAAGGTCCTAGTGGCACTCCCTGCCAAGTCAGAGGTATTGAAGAAGACAGTGATGTATGGACAAGTAAAGGAGAGCTGGCTCATTAGAAGATTGTCCCTGGCCCAAACCACCTGGCCAGACTATGGCGTTTCCCTTTCAGACTTTGGAAATAGTGGAATTTCTCAATCAGAACATGGCAATTGTGCAGGAATTACTTGGGAGATGATTTTGAATGTTATGCCCATTGATAAAACAAACAGGGACACAAAAGGAACTAGGGGCATGTGCCTGAGTCAGCTGATCTACTGGGTCCACTGGCATAGCCAATCCTAAGGTTGAGACAGGACAGAAAACATTGGTCTTTATATAAGACTAGAGGCCCAGTGCACAAATTCATGCATGGGTGGGGTCCAGCCCCCCCACATGGGGGCTGTTTGGGGCCAGGACAGCAGAGGGGTGAAGATGAAGTAAGTTGGCCAATCAGCCCTGCACCCGATTAGGGTGGAGGGGGCTACTGGGGCCAGGTCAGCTTAGGGGGAGAGGAGTCACAAGTGGTTGGGGAGCTGATGTGGGCCACAGTTGGGCCAGATGCCTGCTGCAGTATGTGTCATACTGACTACTTGTTCTGATCTTTCCATCATTCTGGTCATTCAGCATTTAGTGTGTGTGTGTGTATATGTATATGTGTGTGTGTGTGTGTGTATATATATATATATATATATATATATATATATATATATATATATATATATATGTCATGCTCTGAAAGTGAGGTGATTGATCTTGTTGGTCTTCTGTTTGGGCTTGCCTGTCTTGCTTTCATGGGACTGCTCCATCACTAAACACATTGTGATGCTTATTCTAGGATAAGCACTATGTAAGGCTTTGGGATAAAGAATGAGACAAAATAGACAAGATCCCTTACTTTTAAGACAACATGTTCATGGTTTGGTTTATTTGTTGCTTATAATTAGTAGACACTAAGCAAAATACCCTTTCTGAAATGTTTTGTCCTCTAAAACTTCATTTTATCTCTAATGCTTTTCTCCATAGCTCTTTTCACATTTTGAATTAAATAGGCAAATAACTATGTTTGAAGTGCCTACATCCCTAGTATATCGTATATTTCCTGAGGGCAAGAGTGAGCCTGTTCATACCCCCAAGGCTGACACACACACATGTGCTTCTTTAATGAAAGAAGGGAGTGTTTGACTGATTGATTGTGCCTCTAATTAAAATATGGCCATCCCTTATACAGAATCTATGCATCTGTGGTTAGGAGCACAAAGTCTGGAAACAAGAGCATCTGTATTTGAATTCTGAATGATTTAGAGCAGCTCTATCATTCCTCTGTGCCTCAGTTTTCTTATCTGTAAAGCAGGAATAAAAGTAGTACCTACTTCATAAGCTATTACCAGCATGCAGTTAGTTAATACATTTAAAGAACTTGGAAGAATGGGTGGCACCTAGTTCCAGTAAGTGATTGCTATTAGTATTATGTTTATTACTAGGGGCCCGGTGCACAAAAATGTGTGCACTCGGGGTGGAGGGAGTCCCTCACCCCGGCCTGTGCCCTCTCACAGTCTGGGACCCCTCAGTGGATGTCCTATGATGGCCCCAGTCTGCCAGGCACCTTGTGTGTGTGCGTGTGTGTGTGTGTGTGTGACCACTGGGGACCTGCCCCCAGCTGCATCTGAGGCTCGGAGCATTCCTCCTGTGTGTGTCTACCTGCTGGGGGCCTGCCCCCGGGCACACTGTCAAGGCTTGGAGCAGGCACTCCCTCTATGTTGATCTCTCAGACTCTTGCCCTCCCCTGCACGTTGTTCTCTTTTTTGAGCTGTGACCAGGGCTGGGTGCTGCCTGCCTCCCAAGCTTGCCTACTGCCCATCTTCCTCCAGCCACTAGAAAGCAGGGAAAACCACGTCTCGGGGTCAGGTCAGCCTTTTCCTGCTCCCTGATCCCTGGAAGGAACCTGGGAAGCCTCCAAGCAGGCTGCCAACTCTTTTCCACTCACCAGTCCCCTGCTGCCTTCCTTTCCAACTTCCTGGTGCCGCCAAGGGGTCTGGGGAGCTGCCAAGCAGGACCCCCAGCCCCTACAGCCTTGCTTTCCTGCTCCCCGGTGCCCCACAAAGGGCCTG
>PVJC01028227.1:0-22703 GCA_004026665.1 Murina feae
TTCAAACTGACCAGGGCCACACCTAGCACTTTTAATATGTTGTCCAAATGTCTCTAGTCCCCATGGTTCTGTGAGAAAATCATTCATAATCATGTTTGTATCCTCCTATATCTAATGTATCAATTTTCTCTAATACCAAGACTGTCACTTCACATCTAAGTTTAAGCAATCTGAGTTTTGGAAGTGCAGTCTCTCTTTTTTTCTTACTGACTTTCATTGAATTTCTTGGAAATGAAAGTTATTTTTTTAAACCACATTGAGGAAGGTTTTGGCAATTATTTCATTATTTCTTATATTTTTACCCTTTCTCTCTCACTCCTCTTCTCCTTTTTTTTTTTTTTAAATCTTCACCAGAGGATTTTTAAAAATATATTTTGTTGATTTTTTGCAGAGAAAAAAGGAGAGGGATAGAGAGTTAGAAACATCGATGAGAGAGAAACATCCATCAGCTGCCTCCTGCACACTCCCTACTGGAGATGTACCTGCAACCAAGGTATGTGCCCTTGATCCGAATCAAACCTGGGACCCTTGAGTCCGCAGGCCAACGCTCTATCCACTGAGCCAAACCAGGTAGGGCAAGAGTATATTTTCTTCCATTGATTTTAGAGAGAGTGGACAGGAGAGGGAGAGACACAGAGAAACACTAAAGTGAGAGAGACAAATTGGTTGTCTCCAGCATGCCCCAGACGAAGGCCAGGAGCCTGCACCTGAGGACGTGCCCTTGACCGGAATCAAACCCAGGACCCTTCAATCCACAGGCTGATGCTCTATCCACTGAGCCAAACCATCCAGGGCTCCCTCCTTTTTTATTTTGTCCCATAAGTCTCTGAGTCTGTTTATTTTTCTTTAAATTTTCTCTCTCTCCTTTGAACTGTATCGTTTTTATTGCTCTATCTTCAAGTTCACTATTTTGGATTTTGCTATCCCCTACCTGTTATTAAGCCTATCTAGTGAATTTTCATTTCCATTATTGTATTTTGTAGATTCTTTAGCATTTTTATATGCAAAATTGTGTCTTCTTAATTCAGATTCTTTCTTGAATTTTCATTGTTTAAATAGTATTTATTTCTCTGTTGAGATTCTTACTCTGTTTACTCATTAATTCTATCTCGCTTTTAATTCTTTAAATAAATTTATAATACTATCTTTGAAGCCTTGCCGCTATATTCAACATTCTGAAGCATTTCCTATGGAGTGCATTGTTCCTGAATGTGAGTTACACTTTCCTGTTTCTTTGCACATCTATAATTTCAGTCATTGCAGATAATACATTATGACAATTCAGAATTATGTTGTATTCCAAAGATGGTTTTTCATTGCTTTTATAGGCAGTTAACTTGCAAGGATTCAAAATGTGAACTCTGTCTCCACCATGGTATAGAGAGCTGATATACTTTCTACAGCTTCTTGCTGCTGATTTCAGAGAGGAAATTCCCTGGCTTCCTGGACATTTCTCCTGCACCCACTTACTTTGGTGGTCAGCCAAGGATTTGGGCACAGTTTACATTCAGATATTGGGGCTTACCTTCTCTGTTGGTCTTTTTCTTATGAGATTTTGTCCCTAAATTTATCCACCAGCCTAAGGCTCTGTCCTCGCATACCTCAAGCCAGTAACACTTCAGTTTTTTACCACCCGAGCAGGTTGAGGAATCCATTCAGATAAAAAAAAAATAAAAAACAGCGAATTCATAAATCTCCCAGTGCACCTAGCACAGTTGATTTTCAAGGGTAAATTCCACTCTGAACCCTCACTGTTTCCTCACCAGATGCCTTGATGTCTTGCACACACTCACACACACACTCCAGTAATCAACCAACATTAGGACGAGTTTATGCTCAGACTTCGTATCTCACTCGTGCAATTCTCTTGCTCCCAAAAATTTCCCCTTAAATTTATGGCTGCTTTTCCAGATTTGAACTCTTCTCTGCTATCATAGTACTGTGAATTTTTGCTATCACCATAGTGTTAGGGAGAATATTTAGGAAAGAAAGCCAAAAACTTGTAATTCTTCCTCCTCTGATTGCAGTTTTTCAAGAATAAACTTTCCTACGCCTGTCTGCAATTGGATGACTTCCAGTACTTTAAAATGTTGGGAATATACATATTCTAGATTTCATAATTATTAATGGCACAAGGTTTCACATAACCACTTCACTTTGCTGTCATTAACGGAAGTATTTCAATAAAACAGTACTTTGAAAAGAATCTAAAAGGAATTTGTGGGCTTAATGTAGTCATTAGGAATTTTGATAACAAATTTGACAATTGAATTTTTTTCCATTTTTACTTACTGGCATCACATGGACAGAATTTCAAGTCTATGTCTGATTTTATTTTTCCCCACAGCCACAGAAATAGCCAATTGCTAAACCATTGATTAGATCATCTCAGAGACAATCTCAAAGATATTAAGAAGGTAGAAATCCCCTATCTTATGAAAAAGGGTTGATTGTATTCATCAATCAAAATATGATTTGTTAAAGCACACTGTGTCTACCAAGAAGCTATGATATGACTCAGCAGCTTATTAGCCCATTTGAAATATACTAACTTGACTGAATTCTACCAACTTTGGGTTTATACATAAAGAAGATTACATACCAATGTAATATTCTACTTTACAAAACTGGGTTGGAAACATTATTTTCTGCTCTGGCTCAGTGGATAGAGTGTCAGCCTGCGGACTGAATGGTCTCGGGTTCAATTTCAGTCAAGGGCACATGACCCCGCTGCAGGCTGTCTTCAGCAGGGGGCGTGCAGGAGGCAGCCAATCAATGATTCTTTCTCATCATTGATGTTTCTATCTCTCCTTCTCTCTTCCTCTCTGAAATCAATAATACATATGGTAATGTCTAAAAAAAGAAAACATTATTTTCTTAAAAGCTGAGAGTAGTATTTTATATTTTTCTTCATTGCTTATAAAATTACAGATTAATTTAGAAAGCTAATTGAGAAAAGATTTTTAACATATATTTTTATTGATTTCAGAGAAGAAAGGAAAGAGGGAGAGAGAGAGAAGCATCAATGATTATAGAGAATTATTGATCAGCTGCCTTCTACACGCCCCCTACAGGGGATCCAGCCGGTAACCCAGGCATGCTCCCTGACTGAGAATTGAGCCATGAGCTCCCAATTCCTAGGTCAATGCTCAGCCACTGAGCACATCAGCCAGGTGAAAAAAGATTTTAATTTAGGAGAAAAAATTCCTTTTAACAGTTCCAGATGTATATATGAAAGTGACGTACTTTTAAAACAGACATTAATTTTAATGTGTGTGTGTGTTTATATATTTTTATTGATTTCAGAGAGGCTGGGAGAGGGAAAGAGATATAGAAACATCAATGATGAGAGAGAATAACACATTGTTTCTACTTCTCCAAACACAGTATGGTATCTTTTGGTTTACCTTTAATTCATCCTTGAACCCAGGCAAACCAGCCAAATGATTTTTTTTAAATAAATTTTATTGATTTTTTACAGAGAGTAAGGGAGAGAGATAGAGAGTTAGAAACATTGATGAGAGAGAAACATCCATCAGCTGCCTCCTGCACACCTCCTACTGGGGATGTGCCCGCAACCAAGGTACATGCCCTTGACCGGAATCGAACCTGGGACCTTTCAGTCCGAAGGCCAACACTCTATCCACTGAGCCAAACTGGTTAGGGCTGTATATTTTTTTAAAACACCTGTGCGTGCACACACACAGCATCTCTCGTTCAAGAACTCTGCTTTTCAGTCATTGATTCCACTTGTGTGTAAGAGTACCATGAAAGAAAGAAGCAAGTGACACCTCTCCAGGTAGGTAACAAATGAAATGTCATTTTTTAACTTTTCCAATACTTAATGCTTAGCACCTCTTTACAAAGAATGTCTCTGTACTGTTGAAATTTAAGTGTAGATTACAACTAGATCAACAGTTCTAGTTGTAATCTACACTTAACAGTAAAGAAGCACTTGGTTCAATGCCCTGGCTACTAATGAGAAAAAAGCTAATCTAACAAATTCAATTTTACCTAAAGACCAGAATTGCCATTTGTAACCAACCGTATTCTGAGCAGTCAAAGGATAAAACCATGTAAGCTTTTCCTGATTCTATTTCCTCAAAACTTCAGCAAAAAGAACTTTCCCTTTTGTGTTGCTTTTTTCTCAGACTTTCTCTCCACACAGCTAAAGAATTTTGATCATGAAGCCATGTAGAAAAGTTAAAATGGGAAAAGAAGTAGCTAATATTTTAAAATAGAAAAATAATCTATATTTTATTTTGCTGTATTTTTTTCAATAAAGCCCAGTAAACTACCTTCCCAAGATTTTTAACAAGGCTATGCCCACATGCAATATTTTTTTAAGTAAGCATAAATCGTAAGTCATATTTTACAGTGAACCTACCTATGTGCCCACCACCACATAAATAAATGAAATGTTACCAACTTCACAGAGATTCCCTCACATTTACTCCCAATTCCCTCTTCCCTAAAGTTCACTACTGTCAAAAGCTCTATCACCATAGGTAACTTTAGCTTATTTTTGCCTTTTATATAAATTAAGTAATAAAATATATATTCTTTTTGTCTAACATCTCTTGCTCAATATTTTGTTTTGTGACATATTTATGTTTACATTTATAAATAATACTAGGGGCCCGGTGCACAAAAATTTGTGCACGCGGGAGATCCCTCAGCCTGGCCTGTGCCCTCTCACAGTCTGGGACCCCTCTGGGGATGTCCTCCTGCTGGTGTGCTTGATCAGCCTGGGTGAGGCGCTGATGGCTGTTTGCAGGCTGGCCAAACCCCCCAGTGTGGACCCTCAGCCCATTGGGGTGTGGCCAGCCTGGGTGCGGGCCTGAGGGCCATTTTCAGACTTTAAGGCTGCCCACAGTCCCTTCAGGTTTTGGGTCCCTACTGGGGTACCTGTCCAGCTTGAGTGAAGTGTTGATGGCTGTTTGCAGGCTGGCCAAGCCCCCCAGTGGGTACCCTCACCCCATTGGGGTGTGGCAAGCCTGGGTGATGAGCTGAGGGCCGTTTTCAGGCTTTCAGGCTGCCCGCAGCTCCCATTGACCCAATGTCCCAGCAAGCCTGGCTGGAATCAGGTTTCTGGGGTTTATCTTCTATAATTGATACACTGTTCCTTTAAGCCAAGGCCTAGGCAGGTAATGAAGCCTCTGTTTGCTTCAGCTCATGGCTTCTATAATTGAAACAATGTTGCCTTAGTAGACTCTAGGTAGGCAGTTTCCTCCATCGCTGGTGCAACGGAAGGCTGCTGTTTGCCTCACCTCTGAGGCTTCTATAATTGAGACAATGTTGCAAATATGTTGTTGCCTAGAGCTGAGAGAAGCCCAGGTGGCCAGCAAACAGTTTTATTCCTGCTGCAACTGAAGCTGCCTGTTTACTCTAGCAGCTCTGTGACTGCTGGCCTCCATCTTGGCTGAGTTAATTTGCATACAGTTGCTCTGATTGGCTGGTGGGCGTGGCTTAGTCATCCTGAAGAAACGGTCAATTTCAATATTACGCTTTTATTAGATTAGATGTTCATTGTCAGTGTTGAATAGTTTTCCATTATTTTAATATGGAATGTATTAATTTTACTGTTGATGAACATTTTAGATGCATCCACTTTTGTCTTTTATGAATGCTGTTACTATGAACATTTTTATATGTGTCTTTTGGTGAACATATGCATTAATCTGTAAGGTATATACCTAGGAATAAAATTGCTGAGTCACAGTATATTCTCATTTTTGTCTTTAGTAGGTATTACTATGTGGGCAATTTTGAATGGCTATGAGTAGGTTTTTAGGGAATGATTTGGATCTGGTAAATACCCTACTAATTCTTCAGCAAGACAGTTATTATTATTCTCTGAAAGGAGCCTGAGTAGAATTGTTAACATAGGAAACATTCAAACCTGTGAAGAATTTTGTGAGTTTATTTGAGCCAAACTCTCAACAAATGCCGGGAAGCAGAAGCTCAAGGGACTGAGATAATGCTCTGGAGAATGGCAGTTTTGCATCTTATTTTATACATTACAGTCAAAGGAGGAGACGTAGTGGGTTACATGAACTCCATTGGTGATAGATTAAGGAGGCAGAAAAAGCAAAGAGGGGGAGGCAAAGGAGAGGGGGAGTCTCTGGGATAGGATAAAAAGTAAAATGAGAGGCACATAAATCTTTTACAAAGACTAGTGCAGGATAGTTAACAGTTAACTATGAACATGATAAAACAATGAGAGGAATTATGGTCTTTGCCCTGGTTGTGTCCAGTGGGGTCTGGAAAAGGGGAGTTACCCAGACATTCCAAAGGAATGCTATCTTAGATGCAAAAGACAATAGGCTCAGTAAAGGTAAAGATTGTAAGGGAAGATACTGGCCTAGGACAAGACTACCTACCATAAATTGCTTTTAGTTTTAAAAAGTTTTAATTTCAGACCACCCTTGTGGCTAGTTTAGGTTTCTGAATTTTCAAGGCCACCATACAGGCTTTCCCTGAGCTAGTCAGGTTAGCATGTGGCCCCTTTTCATCCACAAAATAGTGAATGTGATTCACAGTCATTCGACAAGTTTTGGTGAGTGATTTAGGATGTCAAGGGTTGTATTAGGCATTGGCAGCACAGCATGAGCAAAGCAGTCTTAGCTTTCAGTTCCCTCTACTGAAATAATTTACATTTAGCAGAAATCATAGAAAGTCTTTGTGACCTTGTATTATGAATAAATTATCCATCTCCACCCCCAAATCATATGCTGAAGTCTTAATCCCCAGCACTTCAAAATGTGACTGTATTTGGATATAAAATCTTTAAAGACGAAATTAAGATAAAATGAAGTTGTTTGGCTGTGCTGAAATCTAACATAATGGGTGTCCTTCTAAGAATAAAAAGAGAAGAGGAGATTAGAATAGGGACATGTGTGCGCACAAGGGAAGAACATATGAGGGCACAGAGAGGCAGCATCATCTGCAAGGTAAGGCGAGAGGCCTCAGAAGAGACCAAATTTTCATCTTGGACTTCTACTTTCCAGAACTGTGAGAAAATCTATTTCTGTTGTTTAAGCCACTTAGTAATGTTGCAGCAGAACTCATGGGAGAAGGATCAGCCAGCACTCTGAGGGAGGAAAATTTAACCTTTATTTCACAGATCTGCTAGTCCAGGGGATTCTGGATCTAAAGCCTGAACTGAACTCAGGAGGAGGCTCTGGCCTCTATATCTCCTCCTGTGGCGGCCCCTGAGGGTCCACACAGCTCTGCCCAAGTCAGCTGTGGTGGGGTCCTGAGGTTAGGCTCTGCAGCTCTGCCCAAGCCAGTCAGAGTGGGAAAGTTAGACTACAGTTCTAACCAGATACTGAACTAGGTTGCAAGCCCCCTCCCCAACCTTTTTCTTTCCAGTATGTAATATTTTGTCATGGTAACCCTAGCAAATGAATACACTTTTGGTTAGGCAAATAATTTTTAGATATGACAGCAAAAGCATAATGCATAAAAGAAAAAAATGTTTTCTCTGCAAAAGATAGTAGTAAGGAATAGAAAAGAAGCCACCAAATGGAAGAAAATATTTAAAACTGTATTTCTCATAAAGGAATTTTATCAACAATAGATAAAGAACTCTAAAAACTTAATAAGGGAACTAAAAACTCAACAAAGAAATTAGCAAAATATTTTAACAGACATTTTGCCAAAGACAGACAGATATCAATGAAAGCATATAAAAAGATGCTTGACATAATTAATCATTATGAAAATGCAAGTTAAAACCACAATGAACTATCTCTACACAATGATTAGAATGGCTAACATTAAAGACTGACCATACCGAGTACTCATGAAGATGTGAGGAATCTGAAACTCTCATGCATTGCTGGTGGGAATGCACTGCAGCACAATCACAGTAGAACACAGTTTGGCAGTTTCCTTATAAACAGACACTTTCAATCCATAAGGGCAATCCCACACTTGGCCTTATGAAAACCTATATTCACAATCAAACCTGTAAGAGAATGTTTATTCAAGATTACCCAAACCTGAACACAGCCCAAAGTCCCTCACCAGGGAAATGGCTAAACAGATAGAACAGTAGTGTTCCATCCACGTAATGGAGCACTACTCAACATTGAAAGGAAAGGAAATTCTGAAACCCGCCTCAAATCAGATGAGTCTCAAAATCATTGTACCATAATATGTGATTCCATTTGCATGCTATTCAGAAAAGGCAAAACTTAGAGTATAGAATAGATCAGTGGTATCCAGGGGATAGGGTCTGACTACAAAGGTAACAAGCAAAAGATTTGGGGGCGAGGGTGATGAAACTGTTCCTTATCTGGAATATAGTGCTAGTGGCTACCTAAGTCTGTATATTTGTCAAAATTCTTAGAACAGTCACCTCTTCTGTATATAAATAAAAAATAGTGATGAAAATTGATGGACTCAGATAGCCACACATCATCCTTCCACCTAAAAATCATTTGGCACCTTAACCGGTTTGGCTCAATGGATAGAGCATCAGCTTGCAGACTTAAAGGTCCCAGGTTCAATTCTGGTCAAGAGCATGTGTCTTGGTTGTGGGCACATCCCCAGAAGGAGGTGTACAGGAGGCAGGATATTTCTCTCTCATCGATGTTTCTAACTCTCTATTCCTCTCCCTTCCTCTTTCTAAAAAAATCAATAAAATTTATTTTTTAAAAAATCATTTGGCTGGTTTGCCTGGTTTCAAGGATTAATTAAAGGTAAACCAAAAGATACCATGCTGTGTTTGGAGAAGTAGAAACAATGTGTTATCGCCAAGGAGCGATGCTGAAGAAGTGGACAGGAATGGTGTTTGGAGGGCCTTGTGTGCCACACTGCAGGGAAGCTACTAAATGATTTGGAGAAAGAGAATGACATGGTCAGTTTTGCTGGGGCTGACCAGCAGCCCCTGAACAACTGATGAACAGATTACTCAGACACAGTTTGTGAGAGAGGGCTCAGGGCTTCGAGCTTTAGTAGCCAGGCAGCCGCTATTGCCTGCCTCGTTAGGCCTTTATTGGAATTTTTATCCTTAGATATGATCAGTAGAGTGGGTAATCTTGGGACGACACATGCTTACATTGTCCTCTGGGCAAGGGCATTCAGGGATTAAGCATAAGGATTCCAGTAAACACCTGGGGGTCTGCATGTGCACAGGCTTGTGTGGAAAGGTCAAGGAATAATTAGGGATGCTGCCTTCAGCACTCCCCTGTCTCCCTTAAGTTGGAATTCCGATGAACAGTGCAGGCGCCTTCCACACACTTCCCTTTTCTCAGAATGCCCTCCTTACAACTTTCCAACCAAGTCTAATGCTTCCAACACAGTGTTACATTTTAGGTAAACCAGTCTGTCTGTGATAGAGACAGAGGATTGACACGTGCAAAGACAGAAAGCAGGGAGATCAGTTAGAAGGTGTTTGCTGTAGCCCAAGAGAGCTATGAACAAATTCTGATCTCAGTCAGTTACAATGGGAATACAAGTTTCTGAAGGTTCTGAGCCCTGTAGAGTATCCTATATAATAAAGATCTAATATGTTAATTATACTGAACAGCAGAACGACCATCCAGATGACCTTCTGGATGAAGCTGGGGCTATGAGGACCGAGGCAGCTGGGGCCAAGCCTCTTGCATGAATTTCATGCATTGGGCCTCTAGTAGGTTCATAAGCTCAATAGATCTGGAAGGGAAGTAACGACCTCAAAAAAGGATCTTTTAACTTTTGAGGGCTTCTGTGTACCTTCTCACTGTCTTGTTTCAGTCATAAGGGACAGAATCACTGCTTCTAAGCCCTAGTCTAATTTCCATGAATTCCAGGCAATTTTTTAAGTACATGGCCTCACATGTTTTTCAGATGTTTTTCTATGAAAACCAGATGGCAACCAAATAATAGTAATTAAATAAGTTGCAGTTAGGATAACCATATATTGCACCTTGCAAAGAGATAGATCCTGTTGACTTCTGATTTCCAGCATAATTATTTTAGTATATTAATAATAGCACCTCCTTTCATTCTCAAAAGTGCCCTGGTTTGGATGGTAAATTTTATGGTCACCCTAACTTATGATAGCTTCCCCATTTGACTATTCTTCAGAGAGAAGAAAAACAAACATTAAAATGTTAATAAATTCATCTTTTGAATATAAACCAAGAGAGATTTGTTAATGTATAAAGACCTATAGAAAAGTAAAATAATTGAAATGTAGATAAAATGAGCATCAAGGTAATCATTTAATGACATATAAGTATACCCAATTAATGGACTTGATCCTCTAATAATTATTGAGTTCTTCCCATTTCCTTTTTCTCCCTGTGTTCTAAATTTTGTGTAACATTGAAAGCCTTACTAGCCCTTGTTACTTAAACATTTCAGCAGAGTGCCCTAAGGCCTTGGGGGAAATTAGGAGGTTGTGACTGGTTGCTCCGTCCCTGACTGTTCTCCTTTCAAAGAGTCATCCTTCATCCTGTCTTCTGTGATCCTGTGAGAAGCCAAAACAAGCTTGCTCAGTAGGGCTCCTGGTGAAATATCAAGAATTCTGTACTAAATCATCACCTCGCTCATGCTAGGTCCACATAGGGCAGACAGAAGAGAAAGAAGTATAACAACTTTGTTTTGTGGCACACTGTTCTGTCACATCAAAATTGGTTTTTGATACACCTCAAACCCTGTTTTCACACGCTGCCCATAAAGCTAAAATATAATTCTGGCCTGTGTAAGCCAATATAAAAGTGATGGACAAATAGAATACTGAGGCAAAGAAGATGGGAAGAAAACTAAAATCCTATTTTATTCTTTCTATCTATCTTACTTCCATAAAGGGCATAAAGTAATAAAATAAATAAGCAGTATGGTCATGAATTACAATCATTAGCAATAATCGAAAGAGAAGTTATGACTATGTTGCTTCTCCCCCTCTTTTTTTTTGCTTGCTCTTTAGTTTTAAAATGAATAAGAGTCCTGCAAACTCTTACAGGTTCAACAGCTTGAATAACATACTAACTCAAAAGATTACTACTTGGCTCTTTATCTCTGTAACAGTCTGATGCCTTCAAGCTTTCTAAAGTTAAATTGAATTTGAATAAGGATAGCACTCCTGAGGTCTGTAAATTGTCAGTTCTCAAAAGGTTCCTTCTTTGTATTCCATAGTTTCTTTTAAAAGCCTATATGACACATAATTTAGACCTAGTTCTAAATATAAAATGTAACATGCATGTCAAAAATGTTCTTTTCAAGGAACTGATATGATCTTAAACTCCACTGAATCTAAAAGGTATCTACATAAACTTTATCCACAGAAGATGATTTGACGTGGTCAGCATGGACTTTTGCAAAGAGGTAAAAAAGGGGGATTTCTTCAGCATCCCTTACCCCCAGCTAGGCTTAGAAGAGGTACTAAATCAGCGACTATCACCATCTGTTCTATTATTTATTATGTTACACTGTAATTTATCTATTTGTCTATATATCTCTCCCACTAGACTCCATGAACTGCTTGAGGGTAGGGGTTGTTTCCCATTCATCTTTATTTCTCTGGCACCAAGCATGAAAGGAATTCAGTAAATTGTTTTTGAATAAGTGAATGGGGTCTTATTTTAATTTTGTTAGAGGCCATACATATATAAGGTCTGAACACTGTGACTCTCACAAAGTAAGTGTTCAGTAAATGTTAACTGTATTTGCTAAAATGCTGTCAGATTAAGCTGTACTGAAGCAGATTCCTACTGGCTGTTAAATTTTCAGACTTTTGCAAGCTGTTTGTTAAATTATGGGTAGTTCAAAGTAGCCTGTGGTGGGAGTATTTACAGTATGGAAATTGGCAAATGTGAAAACTCTGCACACAGGACCACCACCCACACCACCACCATCAAAGCCAGCTGTTCAACATTTACCAGCTCACCAATTGAGGTCAGATAACATACTCTCCTGGGCCCTGAATCTCTCTAAATGTTTTAATGTGCATATATGATAAGATGTACATGTGATATGTGTTGGCTTTAGGAGAGAGAAAAAAAGGAAAAGGAAAGGGATGTGAAAAAAGGAAGGTAACCTGCCAGCAACTGAGTGAAGCTCCAAACCCAGCCTCCCATCACAGCTCGCCTTCCTCAGACAATAGCCTTTGCAACCTTTGTGATAGTCTACTAGTGGGTTTAATTTGGGCCCACAAATAAGAATTGGCTGATGATCTCAAAAGTGGCAAGTCAATTCCCTGAGAAAGAAACTTTACAAGATAAGGTATTAACACTATAAAGATTTTCTGTTTTGTTTTCCACGGTGAAGTAGGTTACATTGAAAACTAGTGAGTTCTTTGGGTAAATTAGGAGTATTCTCTGGAAGTTACTGCTACATTCAAAGGTGCAGAGATGTTACAAAGTGAATTGTCACAGGTTGGTCTTCTACCAACCTGCTTCTCTAAGTGTGAACTGCTGACTTCTC
Organism: Murina feae; assembly: GCA_004026665.1. Taxonomy (NCBI): domain Eukaryota; kingdom Metazoa; phylum Chordata; class Mammalia; order Chiroptera; family Vespertilionidae; genus Murina; species Murina feae. The sequence goes on from PVJC01028227.1 coordinate 12,418, forward strand.
CAGACCCAGCCCAAACCTGCTGAATTAAACTCTGCATTTTAATGAGAATTCAGTTTATTCATATGGAAATTAAAGTTTGAGAAGGCTGCCCTAACTGCTTTGGCTCGGTGGATAGAACCTCAACCTGCATATTGAAGGGTCTTAAGTTCAATTCAGGTCAAGGGCATGTACCTTGTACCTTGGTTGCAGGCACATCCCCAGTGGGGTGTGCAGGAGGCAGCTGATCAATGTTTCTAACTCTCTATGCCTCTCCCTTCCTCTCTGTAAAACAATCAATAAAATAGCTAATCTAATAAGAGTAATATGCAAATTGACCCTCACTCCATTACACCTAAGCCACGCACACCAGCCAAGCCATGCCCACCAGGCAATCAGAGCAACTACATGCAAATTAACCCAGCTAAGATGGCGGCTGGCAGCCATGGAGCTGGAATAAGCAGGAGGCTTGCCCCAGCGATGGAGGAATCTAAGGTTCCTGTCTGCCTAGGCTGGCTATGTCCTCCGCTCAAGGCAACAAAGTTTCAATTATAGAAGATAAACAAACCTAAGATATCTGCTTCCAGCCTTGGGCTCAAGGAAGCACTGGGAGACTGGGTTGTCAGGGGCAACCCAACCTGGGCTCTGGTTAAAGCAACAAAGTTTCAACTTTAGAAGTTAAATAAATCCCAGATACCAGTTTCCAGCCAGCCTCGCTGCAAACAGCCATCCACTCACCCAGGCTGGCCAGGCACTCCAGCAGGAACCCCACCCTGATCCAGGACACCCTTCAGGGAAAACCAGCTGGCCCCTACCCATGCACCAGGCCTCTATCCTATATAACAAAAGGGCACTATGCAAATTGACCCTAACAGCAGAACCACTGGGAATGACTGGTCACTATGACACACACTGACCACCAGGGGTCAGATGCTCAATGTAGGAGCTGCCCCTGGTGGTCAGTGTGCTCCCACAGGGGGAGCTTTGCTCAGTCACAAGCCAGGCTGACAGCTGCCAGTACAGCAGTGGTGGCGGGAGCCTCTCCCGCCTCCTCAGCAGAGCTAAGGATGTCCGACTGCAGCTTAGGTCTGCTCTCTGCTGGCAAGTGGACATCCCCCGAGGGCCCCCAGACTGCCAAAGGGATGTCTGACTCCCAGCTTAGACCTGATTGCTTGGGGAGTGGGCATAAGCCGGCAAGTGGACATCTCCCAAAGGGTCCCAGATTGCTAGAGGGCGCAATCCGTGCTGAGGGATATGCCTGAGTGCACAAATTTTTGCAAGCTGTTTGAGGTCTCTAGTATTTTAAATAAATAAAATTTGAGAAGACTTTGCTCTCAATCACCTTTAAGGCCTCACTCAACTCTAGGATTCTAGGACTCTATCATGTCTTTGATGAAGACACACAAATCATGCTTTGAATATTTTTCAGGAAATAAAATATCAGTAGAACACATCTCTACATTAAACTCCAGATACAAGGTCCAAACTAATCTCAACACACTTAACGATAGGCAAAAATCTGCAAGATGACATTCAAAAGTGAAAGTATGAAATCTATGTGTATACAAATTCTAAAACAGATGAATCCAGCTAATTGACAGGACTAAGCCTTACAAAGCATTCAAGTGACTAGTATAGGCAACTCATCTCTTATCCTCATATTCTACATCTTCAGCTCTTTTCATTTGTTCTCTGGGGGTTACATTATTATGTGAGTTTTCTGAAGTCACTGCAGGAATAGACAACGACCTTTTAGCAAGGCCCTTAGTAATAACCTCTGCTCCTTGGGGGGTCTTCTCTCCTCCCACTGAGCCTGGAACAGAGCTCTTTATCTAGTGGGTGCCCAATCTCTGCTATTGACTGACACTCATTATTAATAGAATTTTATTTTTATTTATTTTTAAATATATTTTATTGATTTTTTACAGAGAGGAAGGGAGAGAGAATGAGAGTTAGAAACATCAATGAGAGAGAAACATCGATTGGCTGCCTCCTGCACATGCCTTACTGGGGATGTGCCTGCAACCAAGGTACATGCCCTTGACCAGAATCAAACCTGGGACCTTTCAGTCTGCAGGCCGATGCTCCATCCACTGAGCCAAACCAGTTTGGGTATTAATAGCATTTTAGATATTTCCTTGTTCCTATACCTTTTGTTGCAGAAAGACCAAAATAACTAAGCAACACTTTGAAGGAGTGGAGAAATCATAGTTTTAATCGCACAGTCTGTGGGAAATGTTCCAAATCAGAGCAAAGTAATACATGGGAGCTCTGTCTCATATATGCTTTCTGAGTTAATCATATTGCAAATGTGTTCCCTCCCTCCAGGCCCTAGAGGAATTGAAACTCCCAACTTCCCTTTCCCTAGGTGTTCCAAGGATTCCACCCAGCTTAACAATCCACCCTTTCCCCAGATGTTCCAAGGTTAAGGTGTCAGCTAACAATCCACCCTTCCCTCAGGGCAGTGCTTCTGGCTTGTTTTGCTAATCCAGTTTTGGTGAAGGAGGCAATGCCTCAGCTGAAGGTCATTCCCCCGGAACATCAGGGCTACCTTTGAATTAGCCCTTTTTGCCTTCTCACTTTCAGTTACTACAAAATCTGTGTAGCACAGCAACAACATGAATCCATGATATAAATTATTTATATTAATAAACAGTATATATGATATGAATTTTAATAATCAATAAACAATTGATATACTGTTACAATTTCTAAGTAATATCCTGCAACTACTATTTTCAAGTTTAAACTTCATATTGTGGACGAAAGGGGCTACATGCTAACCTGACAAGCTCAGGGGAGGCCTGCATGGCGGTCTTGCAAACTCAGAGACCTAAAGTAACCACAAAGGATGGTCTGAAATTAATCTTTAACTAAAAGCAGTTATGATGGGCAATTATATCCTCGACTGGTATCTTCATTGACAGGGTCAACCTTTACCTTAACCGAGCCTATCTGTCTTTTTGTGTCTATAATAATTACGCTTGAAATGTCTGGTAACTTGTAACTTCCCTTTTTCTGGACCCCCTTGGGGCACAACCTAATGTGCTGGATGCCAGGACAGATACCACAAATTCCTTCATTATTATCATGTTAATTGTTCCTGCACCTACCTAAGTATGTGTCTATTGTTTTGCTTTTTATCCAATCCCAGGGGTTTCCCCATTTTGCTTTCTCCCACCTCTCTAGTCTATCACCAATAGATTTCATGTAACCCAACTACGTCCTTTCCCTTGATTGCAATGCATAAATACATATATAACCTGCCAATCTCTGGAGCATGATCTCAATTCATTGAGGTTCTACTTCCCAGCAATTGTCAACAGTTTGGCTCAAATAAATTCACAAAAATTGTTTACAGGTTTGAATGTTTTTGTGTTAACAATACTTATGGATGAAAGGGGCCACATGCTAACCTGACAAGCTCAGGGGAGGCCTGCATGGAGGTCTTGCAAGCTCAGACCTAAAGTAACCACAAAGGATGGTCTGAAATTAAAACTTTAACTAAAAGCAGTTATGGTGGGAGGACACAGCCTAGACTGATATCTTCACTGACAAGGTCAATCTATACCTTAACTGAGCCTATCTGTCTTTTTGCATCTAAGACAACAAATCTATGAAATGTCTGATAACTTGTAACTTCCCTTTTTCTGGACCCCTTGGAGCACAACCTAATGTACCTGGAGGCCAGGACAGATACCACAAATTCCTTCGTTATTATTGTTATCATGTTAATTACTGACTGTTAACTATCCTGTATCCACCTAAGTAATGTGTCTATCATTTTATTTTATTGTTTTATAATTTAAATTCTTTATTGTCCAGAGTATTAAGTAAGACTCCTTTTTCCCCCATTGACCTCTCCCCGGCTGCTGCCGCTACCCCACAGTATCATTTTATTTTTATCCAATCCCAGAGGTTTCCCCGCTTTGCTTTCTCCCTCCTCGCCAATGGATTTCATGTAACCCACCTATGTCTCCTCCTTTGATTGCAATGTATAAAAATAGATGAAAAGCCGCCGTTCTCCAGAGCATTATCCCAGTCTGCTGGGGTTCTGTTTTCCGTCAATTGTCAACAGTTTGCCTCAAATAAACTCACAAAAAATGTTTACAGGTTTGAATGTTTTTAAGTTAACATGCTATAAACTATCAATGTTTCCCAAAGTGATCAAATCCATTGACCACTTCTGAGGAACCTTGCCTCTTCCTGATTTCTGTTGAGTAATACCGAGCTGGCAAACTTCCTCTAAAGGTCCAGACAGTAAATATTTTAGGCCTTATGTGTCTGTTACACCTACTCCAAAACAGGCACAAAAGAAGCAAACCAATGAGAGAATGAGCATGGCTGTGTTCATGAAAATCTTATCTACCAATGCAGCAGGCCACAGTTTGCTGACTCTGAGGTAGAAGATTCTGTATCACAAGAAGCCAGGGCGTCTTCTCTTGTACTTTCTCCAGGTACATATTGCTCCAGTTCACATGGACTGGCCCTCTTTTCAACACAGGAAGCCATATGTGACAGATCCTCCCTTTCACCAACTGGTGGCCGGAGCATGATGTTACCTGCAGCCCGGAAATATATGAGCGATTAAAATGTACCTTATGTGGACTATACATTGGACCACCAATCCACACCTGCCAAACACCCTAAGCCCTTGTCCTATATGGACAATACATTAAGCCACCAATCAGTGTGCGCTGAGTACACTAAGCCCCCACCCCTTCCCATTCCGCCCCTCAAAAGGAGTGCCCACCTCTGCACCTGCTGCTATTCTCCCCTTTTAAGACAGCCCTGCAGGTCCTTCTCCTCTAATAAAGCCCGTAGTCCTGGTTTTCGGCCTCTGTCTGATCTTTCATTATGGGTCTTCCTTGTTCAATATAAGCCAATGAGTATGATCCAGACATGTGTGTAGACAAAATGTTGAAAGTAAGAAAGGCACATTCACACAAATATGTCTTTTTTCTCTCCCCATTTCCACTTCTTTCCCCTTCTGTCCTCGCGCAAATGCAAAGCTCTATTATATTCTGCTTATCTTTCTCAATATGATTCTGGAGGAAAATTCACACACTCAAAATTCTTCTTTGACTCTAATAATGGAGATAAATAGGCCCCTGAACCAAGACTGAGCTCAGTTGCCTGGAGAAATCTAGACTAAGAAATTCGAAGACATTTTGCTTTTCATTCTCTACTAGTCATGCCAGAGGAGTGACCATTACAGAAAGCAGCCCTGCCCTCTGGGGAGAAGGGAGAGGAGGCTAATTAATTCCCCCTAAATCTGTTTAGTTCCAAGTCCATGAGACTCTTCCCATGACACCACTTCTCACACCAACTTATTTAACCAATTTGAAGAGGATTAAGGGCTTGGTTGACACTTACAAAGGAGTTTCATGTGGTCCAATGGAAAACAATTTCTGGCAGCTTTGAGCAGTAGTACAATGAGTGAGAATGTCAGATAAAGGAAGCTGAAGGTTGTATCCTATTATGAATTCAAGCTGATATCAGAAAGGCCCTAAAGGTTCTGTTTTAATTTGCAAATTGAGATTTACCATTAGCCAGGAAAGACAAACAGTCTTCATCAAGGCAGCATTTTTGCAAGTTTAATCCACAAGTTCACAGTTTCTCTGACCCTTGTGGTGCTTGAGATTGCTTTGCATCTCCCAGAACACCTTGCAATAAAAGGAAGCTGATCAATGAAGAGAGACCTCTGCTGCATGTGAAAAGATAGCTATGGGGAACTATAAAACCATTTTTATTTCATGGCTGAGAATATCTAATATTTTTTCCAATATTTTAAAGTCAGGCTTTTTACCCTGCTTAAAACAAAACATGAAGAGGGAAAAATCCTTTTGAAATTTATTAGAAAAATGATTTGGGCTCTGCTCCTGCAGGGATATAGGTGTTAATTCATTTATTTGAGAAGAGAGTGTACAGAGTCAGATAATCCAGCTGTTATAATTTTGAAGTAAGCATCAATGTGATTTAGAAGTGTATTCACCTTGCTATGTGCCTGCCAGCAGAAGATAGTAGTGAAATCCTCAGCAGAGGCACAAATTGCAGTGATCTTAATGAACTGGAGCCTGACAACCATCAAGAAATAGCCACAACATCTGCAATACCGAGAGCAAGCAAGGGAGAAAACAATGATAAACAGGGAAAATGTTAATATTCAATTTCTTCTTCGCAAGACATGCATCAAATATCCCTAGCTTCTTTTCCTAAAGATACAAATGAATATGGGCTATTTCCCCTTTCACTGAAACTGGATGTAGAAAAGAAGCTTCAATCTCACTGACTAATTCAGCTGTTCTTTTAAATTGAAATTTTAAACATATGGGCACACAAACCAATCTATATGCAGAACAATTCTTTGAACAGCATGCAAACGGTTTGGGATTACATGCTAGGTATCACACAAGTGAGTTTTCACAGCACAAAAGAATGAATTCCTTATTGTGACACTTGAGATGACAATACTAAGGAATTTCAGCTCAACTTTAAATTGCTCCTTCCAACTTCTATAGTTTTTTTTTTTTTTTTTTTGTAGGCGTATAACACCCTTCTTCACTTCTGGTTTCTTCCACTAAATAATTGCTCATGTCTACTAAAAAGTAGTCCCTCAATCTTTTCATTCATTTATTTATTCAAGAAACACTTATTGAGGAACCCTTCTATGGCTAGTACAATCTTAAACACTAGGAATCTAATCTAATAAATGAGTAATATGCAAGTTAACCATCTCTCAGGGATGCCTAAGCCATGTCCACCAGCCAATCAGAGCGGCTGTATGCAAATTAACCCAGCCAAGATGGCAGCCTGCAGCCACAGAGCTAGAGTAAACAGCAGGCTTGTGTTGCAATTGCCTGCCTAGGCTGGCTGAGCCTCTGCTCACAATAAAAGTGTTTCAATTATAGAAGCCACAGAGCTGAAACAAACAGGAGGCTTCCTTACCTGCCTAGGCCTCAGCTCAAAGCAACAGTGTTTCAATTATAGAAGATAAACCCCAGAACCTGATTCCAGCCAGCCTCACTGGGACCTTGGGTCAATGGGAGCTGTGGGCAGCCTGAAAGCCTGAAAACAGCCCTCAGCCCCTCATCCAGGTTGGCCAGGTACCCCAGTAGGGACTGGATTGTGGGCAGCCTGAAAACAGCCCTCAGCCCGTCACCCAGGCTTGCCACACCCCAGTGGGGTGAGGGTCCACACTGGGGGGTTTGGCCAGCCTGCAAAGAGGCATTAGCCCCTCACCCAGGCTGGCCAGGCATGCCAAGCAGGTGAACATCTCCTGAGGGGTCCCAGACTGTGAGAGGGCACAGGCCAGGCTGAGGGACCCCCAGAGTGCACAAATTTTTGTGCATGGGGCCCCTAGTAGAGAGATAAGTGTGGCATAAAGCCATTAAAAATTATATCCCTAATAGATATGAAAAACATATATGCTAACTAGTTATGACAAAAGAGAAAGGGAAATACATCTCTAATTTGAGATTTTTATTTCAATAAAATAAATTTCCCTTTTAGCACTGTATAACACAGTGACCTTGTATTTTGATTTATTTATGTGTAACTCTTGAGAAATTCCTCTCGTTGGTCATCTTTCTTGATAAAAAACAAACAAACAACAACAAAAAATAATTAATAAACCAGAGCCTGCCATTGTATGTAGGGCACTGACCACCAGGATGGTGCAGGCAGCAAAGTGGAATCTGCTACCAATGGTGTGTGATGATGGAAATAGTTCAACCCTGGGTTTTAAAAAGTATTGACATACAGGATGGAGCAAAAGTAGGTTTACAGTTGTGAGAATACAAAACCAATTTATTTTTATACTAGAGGCCCTGTGCACAAATTCATGCATGGTGAGTGGGGGTCGATCAGGGTATGTAGGCTGAGGGTTTGGCCTGCAGGCCCCCATCTAGTTGTGTAGATGTGCTGAGGTAGTGGGAAGCAAAGACCATAGACAGAGTGCCCCAAAATGTCCTGAACACCAGCTATGCTCTGAGGTGGAAATACAGCTCTATTTTTCTGGCCACATTCTGGCTGCCTCACTCTCCCAGGATGGAGTTGCTGACCAACAGACAGATAGTCTCTCTTACCTCAGCAGCACAGTTTCTCAGGGCTCCACCCCTAAGCATCATAAGTAGCTGACTTCAGCCAATGGTGGCACACCACTGTAGGAGCACTAGCCAATCAGCAGCTGGGAGCCTGGAAAGGAGCAGGCTGAGCTAGAAGTGGCTGACGGGGGCAGAAGGGCAAGCAGCATGGTTTAGTGGCAGAGGTAAGATGGCAATGGTGCTTATTTTACGTCTTTGTAGTTAGGCTGCTGCCTTGCCCCTTCTATCCCCTCTGGGCTGCTACTCTGTCTCGATCAGCATCAAGGTTGCTCTCCTTGCTTCCCAGACCCAGATTCTCTGGTGTCCAGAGCCTTTGTCAGGGGAAGGGACTGACTGGGGTGGAGGGACCACAGGAGGTTGGCTGGCACAGGAGGTCAACTGTGGGAGCACACTGACCACCAGAGGGCAGCTCCTGCATTGAGTACCTGCCCCCTAGTGGTCAGTGTGTGTCATAGCAACTGATCAACCGTTGTTCTGTCATTCTGGTCATTCAGTTGTAACGATAGCTTAGGCTTTTATATATATAGACTATTATTAGTGTATTATTTCCCATATGAACAACTGCAAACCTACTTTTGCCCCACCCTGTATTACACAGTGAGGGTTTCAGCTGCTGATTCTGCCCCAGCTCACTCACCTATGTTTTTGCTGATGAGCATAGCCAGTGAGGAGAAGAGAAGATGGGAAAGGAAAAAAAAATAACTCGTTAAATATTAAGGTATTTCATGGTCTAATAAGTGGGATGATATAATCAGTATGCATCACCTGTCTCAATTACTCACTCTTTTAATATCATCCTGGGTCTAGGTACCAAATTTATTATGCAAAATACACAAATAATTGAAAGAGAATATAATATATACATCAGTGAAATGTTAATCAGTCTTTAAAAATAAGGAAATCCTATCATATCTAACAACATGGATGAATATAGAAGGCCTTAAGCTAAATAAAATAAGCCAAACCCATATGTACAAATTCCGCCTGATTCCACTTATAACAGGTATCTAAAATAGTCAAATTCATATAAACAGAGTAGAATTGTCATTAAGAGGGGCTGGTGGGAGTGGGGAAATTGTTTAATGGATATAAATTTCAGTTATACAAGATGACTAAGTTCGAGAGATCTGTGGTACAAGATAACAGTATTGTATTGTCCACTTAAAAGTTTGTTACAGGGTAGATCTCATGTTAAATGTTCTTACTGAAATTAAACAAAAAAAGAAAATTTAAAATTTGAAGAACTGCCTCCCCCTCAAAAAAAATAAGGGAATTTGAGTTTCAAAAAGAGTCAATTATGGAGGAGTTAACCTCCTGAGATGAGTCCTTAAAGGATAAAGAGGAGTTAGGCCTGCAAAAGGGGACTGGGGGGCTTTCTAGACAGAGAGGACACACTCAATAAGAAATATCATGGGGAGACAGCAAGATGGCGGCATAAGGTAAACACCATAAATGCAGCCATGAACACCTATTTCAGAAAAACCACGAAAAGAACACATGGACACCACTCGCACCCACAGGAAGGCTGGCTGAGTGAAAATCCTACAACTAGAAAAGAGTCTGAGATTCAGAGGAGCGGCGGAAGCAAAGTACAGAGTTACGGAGGTGCGCGCACGGGGCTTGGGGAAAGGGCTGGTGCCAGAGGACGCAGTTCTTTTCCAAAACGGAGAGAGCCACAAGTTCCCAGCGGCTCTGAACTCCAGTTCCAGGCAAGTTTCTGAGGACCCAGACACCCAGAGAAGGGGGACTGACTGGCACCAGGAGGAAATTCAAAGCGGCTTTCTCTCAGTGTTGCTTGAAGCAATTACCGTGGGACACAGAGAACTGGTGTCTCTCAGCGCAGGGCTGAGAAGCACCATAGCTATTTGCTCCGCCCTGCCCTGCAAACTCCCCGAGGCCCCGCCCCTCCCAAGCTGCGTCAGAGTCTTTTGCATATAAAAGGCTGAGTAGCCTAAGGCAAAGGCTAAATCAACACCTCCTTAAAGATACAGGAGCCAGCCCCACCTAGTGGCCAGAGTGGGACTAACCTAAACAAAACAGATCCACAAGGAACACACTCGGGGCAGATGCAGTGAGCATAAAAGCCCCACTGAAACAACTCTTGCCCCATAAGGGTGTCTCCAGCACAGAAGTTCTCCCACTGTAGACACAGCTGACTCTCATAACCAAGTGGCTTAGAGGTTAATTCCTCTCAGTGATCACCTA
>PVJC01028228.1:0-22711 GCA_004026665.1 Murina feae
ATTGTGTGTTCAATACCCAAAGTCATGTACTTTGATTCTCCAAATCTATATTATTAATATAAAATACTTTGTTCTTAAAATAACTAGGCAACCAATGGAATAGATTATATAATAAAAGCAAATTTCTGCCCTGACCAGGTTGGCTCAGTGGATAAAGCGTTGGCCTGCAAACTCAAGGGTCCCAGGTTCGATTCCAGTCAAGGGCATGTACCTTGGTTGTGGGCACATCCCTGGAAAGGAGTGTGCAGGAGGCAGCTGATCGATGTTTCTTTCTCATTGATGTTTCTAACTTTCTGTTCCTCTCTCTTCCTCTCTATAAAAAATCAATAAAATATTTTTTTAAAAAAGCAAATTTTCATTCTATAAATGATTGTCCATAATTAATTTTAAGTATCTTAAATAGTAGATCAAAAATGTGAAATACATATGATTATTTATGCAAATCAAATATCATAGTCATATTTGGATAAGGGAATTATGACATAATTTGGTTAAAGTGTTTAATCATTATGCATAGCTTCATACAATGAGCAGTTTTAAAAAAATCCTACTTAAGCCAGTATCATTATTTTATGTATCTCTTTATTATATTTACATTTTTTTCATTAAAAGATAGAATAACTCAACTCTTAGGGATTCTGCCTTTTATGAAACTCCACCCCCAGTTCTATTGATGCCTTTATGTGCCTACTGCCTTGAATTTTATTATTTGTGTATACAGTAGATTTACTTTCTCCTTTAGCTGGCTTAGGGCACTCGTTGGGTCCATGCAGAGTGTGTAGTACTCCCAACCGTAAGCTCCTTGAGGGAAGATTTCTTAAGGCATCTAGATCTACTCACCTGTCTATCATCTGCTTGATGAATGATTAAAGGGATGAAACATAAGGCCCCTAAGCTGTACAGTAGTCCCTCTTTGTGACTTGCATTTGTTGGGTCTCTATAAATATTTTTTGAATTAAGTTTAGCTGAATTAATGAACAGAAGATTTTCTTTTCAATAATTTTCATTGATGGTTTTGGAAACATCCCAAAATTATGTGTATATTTTGTTTGACATATTGTAATTCCTTTTTTGTGATTTTGTGATCTACCTAATCTATTCTATGTCTGGAAAAGTTGTATAGCTAAGGAATTTATAATAATTTTATAAACTTTGTTTAATTCAGCATTTTCTAAATTTATTTCATCATGGACTCTGTCAATGAAGCACAAAACTTGGCCCATAGAAGGCTCTCAGTGAATATATTTGTTCCATGAACGAACGAATAATAATGTGTGGATGTCTTTTTAAAAAAATGTGTCTTTATTGATTATAGAGAGAGGAAGGGAGAGGGAGTGAGGGATAGAAGCATCAGTGATGAGAGAGAATCATGAATCAGCTACATCCTGCACAGCCCCTATTGGGGATCAAGCCTGCAACCCGGGCACATGCTCTGACCGGGAATCGAGCTGCGAGCTCCTGATTCATGGGTCAATGCTCAGTCACTGAGCTGCACCAGCCAGGCACTTGTGGACATATTTTCAACACGTCTTTCATACAGTATGTGCTTTTGGAGACGTTTACTGACTACATGCAGAGACCAGTGTGTCAGGAAAGGATTCCAGTTGTTTCATGTTTCTACACTCCTGGGGGAGTGTCTGTACTGTGTCTCTGGAAAGTGGAAGGCTTTCTTTTCTCTTTTCCACCCTCCCTCACTACTTATGCTCCCATCCATACAACATGCATAGTAGTAATTGAGGCTGTGCGTGTAGTACTGCCAGGAGTCAGCTGAGCTCTGTTTGGCCCTAGACCTAAATCCTTAGCCTCTGCTGTGTTGGAGCAAGGGCGAGTGGCCAGAGATGGCATGGCTGGTTGACTACTTTGGTTCATTCAAGGCTGTCTATGGCATAGCCTGTTCTTGAGTGTTAATAGCAGTAAACGACATCTCTAGCAAAGTGATAGTGTGGCATATCTTGCAGATGTGGATGTGGTCGATCCTGATGAAAAGTCAATCATGACTTATGTGGCACAATTCCTACAGTATTCAAAGGATGCACCTGGGACCGGAGATAAAGCTCAGGTATGTCTTTACATGTACAAATCAAGCTCATTTTTGTCATACCCTACTGATGGTTTAATTTTTAAAGTTGAGGTTAAATTTGCATATTGAACTTAAATGTACAGTTCTGAGTTTTGACAAATCTATATACCTACATCAACCATACTCCAATCATAATGTAACACATTTCCGATACCCAGAATGTTCCTTTGTGTCTCTTTCCTGTCTGAAGTTTGCACCCCAGGCAACCAGTATGCCAATTTCTTTCACTATAGAGTAGTTCTGCCAGTTTTTTTGGGTGTTTCCTGCTCCCCCCCCCCCCACTCATATATGGAGTTGAATAACAAACTGAACCATCAAGCTAAATAGAGACAGACTCCTAGAGAGCAGGAAGACAGATCTGGGGTAGGATGGGGTGGAGGGATTGAGCAAAAAAGAAAAAAAAAAAGAGAACTCATGAACGTGGATAACAGTGTGGTGATTTTGGGGGTGGAAGGTGGAGGGTAGAGGTGGGGGTAGAAGAGTAGGTAGAGCAGATAAATGGGGGTGGAAAAAATAAAAAGTTTATTTGAGCCAGACTGATGACATATATCAGAAAGTAAGACCTCAAATGCTCTTACCTGTTTGTTTGTTTTTTTGAGTTAAAAGTGGTAATTTATTAAATGGTGATGAATTGCCTAAAACAGCTTTAGATAGACACTATTTAGTACATATTAAGTTACCAGGCCTTTAAAAAATTTATAATTCAGTGATTTTTAGTTTATTGACATACTTGTGCAACCCTCACCATAGTCTAATTTTACCATTATTATTATTATTTTTTAATTCTCACCCAAGGATACTTTTTTCATTGATTTCTAGAGAGAGGAAAGGAGCGGGGAGGGGGAAATATCAGCATGAGAGAGACACATTGATTGGTTGCTTCCCACATACATCCCTACTAGGGCTTGGGAACTGTAACTGAGGTACATGCCCTTGACTGGGATTGAACCCGTGACCCTTTGGTCTGTGGGCCAGCATTTTAAGGACTGAGCAGAGCCATATTTCTCTTTTACCTGTTTTTTATTTTCATATAAATGGAATTATCTGATCTAATAAAAGAGTAATATTAATTGACCATTTCTCCAGGATGCCTAAGCCACACCCGCCAGCCAATCAGAGTGGCTGTATGCAAATTAATCCAGCCAAGATGGAGGCCGGCAGTCACGGAACTAGAGTAAACAGGTGGCTTCCGTTGCACCAGGAGTAAACTGCCTGCCTAGGCTGGCTGGGCCTCTACTAAGGCAACATTGTTTCAATTATAGAAACCACGGAGCTGAAGCAAACAGGAGGCTTTGTTACCTGCCTAGGCCTCAGCTTAAAGCAACAATGTATCAAATCTAGAAGATAAATAAACCCCAAAAACCTGCTTCCAGCCAGCCTTGCTGGGACGTTGGGTCAATGGGAGCTGTGGGCAACCTGAAAGCCTGAAAACAGCCCTCAGTCCCGCCAGGCACCCCAGTAGGGACCCAAACCCTGAAGGGACTGTGGGCAGCCTGCAAACAGCCATTAGCCTCTCACCCAGGCTGGCCAGGCATGCCAGCAGGTGGACATCCCCCGAGGGGTCCCAGACTGTGAGAGGGCACAGGCTGGGCCGAGGGACCTCCTGAGTGCACAAATTTTTATGCACCGGGTTCCTAGTATAATTCATAAAAACTAGAGGCCTGGTGCATGAAATTCGTGCACGGAGTGGAAGTGGGGGCTGGGGGTGGTGTCCCTCAGCCCAACCTGTGCCCTTTCCAATCTAGGACACCCCTTTCACAATTCAGGACTGCTGGCTCCCGAGCTCTCATCTGCCAATTGCCCCTAACCACTCCCCTGCCAGCCTGATCAACGCCTAACTGCTACTGTGCCTGCCTGATTGCCCCTAACTGCCCTCCTTCTGCCATGATGGTCTCCCCCAATTGTCCTCCCCTATAGGCCTGGGTCCCCCGCAACTGCCCTCCCCTGCCGGCCATCTTGTGGTGGCCATCTTTGACCACATGGAGGCAGCGATCTTGTGATGGTCAATTTGCATATTACTCTTTTATTAGGATGGGAGCATTGCATTCTGCTCTTAATTCTTGCTTGTTGAGATAGTGATGAATTACAGTTAGATTGCCATTTGATTATTCACTTTTTCCCTTTGACTTTTTAAACAAAATGTTGTGGGTGAAATTTCATGAAAATCACTGAGCTGAAAATATACACTTATTCTGCTTTCTGCTTCTGTGAAGATAAATGAGTGCTGTGAACTTAGTAAATATGTTTGAATATTATTTTATCTTTTTAAAAAACTACTTTCTCAGTAGCTTACAAGTCATTTACAAGTAGTCATATTATTGCCTTTTACTTGACAAATTTAGGTCTACGTTTTTCCAACTGTTGTGCTGGGGCACCAAGTGGCTTGTTGCTGATTCTAGAGGAGAGACTCAAGCTGAGATTTGGGTTTATAATACAGTTCACTTATTTCTGACCTGCTGAAAATCTATCCTTTTCTAATTAATTTTCATATTAAAAAATTCAATTGCCCTTACTGGTTTGGCTCAGTGGATAGAGCGTTGGCCTGTGGACTCAAGGGTCCCAGGTTTGATTCTGGTCAGGGGCATGTACCTTGGTTGCGGGCACATCCCCTACTGGTCGATGTTTCTCTCTCATTGATATTTCTAACTTTCTATCCCTCTCCCTTCCTCTCTGTAAAAGATCAATAAAATAAATTAAAAAAAAAATAAAAATAAAAAAATTCACCCATGAAACTTGATGCAAAAATATAAAGTACCTTTTTTCTTTACTTTATGTAGAAAATACTCTTAATAGAAGGTTAAAGGAGAATGGAAATAAGATGTAGCTTCTTTTTCCTTTTCCTTCTTACAGTAAAATTTGCTTCCAAAGTAAACATGTTTACCAGCTAAACAAGAATCTAAGGAAAAATAATTGTTTCTCCCTTCCTTAGGACAGCAAAACCAAGTCCTTTAGTGGTGTTATTTTTAGGATCTTTAAAATATTCAAGTTATTTTTGATGTCGGTCTGTTTGATGGTTGTGGGCATCTCTTGAATTAACCCATATTTAGATGTATTGTGTCAGGGCACAAGAAATACTTTCCTCCCACCTTCTAATTTCTTCTGGCTGGGCTAATGCTCAAATAGCCTGAGACAGATTAACAGGAGGAAATGTCCAACATGTATCACCGGTGCACATGCGGGGGTGCTGTAAGAATATGAGACCCAAAGCTGCATTGGACAGTTGAGGTTTAATGTCATTATGGACAAAGGAGAGGGAGGCAGGGGTCTGGGATTTTAAAGTCAATGTATGGGCTGATGTAAAAGAGCAAACATGTGGTAAACGAGTTCGTGCTGGACCACCCAGGAACAATGGGATCCAGGGTGGAGTCTAGCACACAGGCGCTGCTCGATTTTTCCTGTCGGCTCCATTTACTTTATAGTATTGTTGTGATAGCTTCAGAAAATGAGTTTTCTGAGATTCACGCGGGAGGATGAGATGTGGAAAAAGGCTTTATCTGTTTGCAGTTAGGTTCCTCGGCTTCCAAAGTCCCATGCCCTTTACGCCAGAGCAGCTAGGGTTCCAATAAAGCCAAAAGCACAGCCAACGTCCAGAGTGTCCCCTGCAAGGTGCAGCCACGCATGGTTCGCCGTTCATGCTAATGAAAGCCCATTAGTCCATGAGTGGGGTATCCCATGTGGGCGCAGGAGAGCACCTGCCTCTGCAACACCAGCCAGGAGCCCAGTGCCTGAGAGAGAGAGTGGCTCCTTTATTTCAAAGTTTCAATAGTTAGATTTCACGTCCTTGCAGTAGCAATGCCTGTTCTGGGTGCTGTCTCTTTCAGGTGTGGTTGACTGGCACTCAGACCTTCCTGGCCTGTGTCTATCTCGTCTTCCCTTTCCTCCTTTAAGCACAAAGACGGTGCTTCATTCATTTAAACAATTTTTTTTCCCATTTATATTCCTTTAGGCAAGTAAGGGGGCGGTCAAAGGTTCTTTCTGAATCTTGTTTCTTAATAACCAGCTTAAAATCAGTTTGCCATAAGGCACATTTTTGGGTGGGAAAAGTTTGGTTCCCCTCCGTATTCTGAAATGCCAGCTTTAAATAAGTAACTTAGAATAATGTTCTCTAAACTTGAAGAACAATGGAAATGTATAAGCCAAAAAAAAAAAAAAAAAAAAAAAAAGGTGGGGGGCTTGCTGGCCCTGTTTGCTTGTTTGTTTGTTTGTTTGTTTTTTAGCATACTATCTTCAGATGCTGGTTTCAATCCCTTATAAAAGGTAAGGTGTTAACAAGCAAAACTCCTCTTTGGCACATTGGGTCACTGGTGTGTAATGACTACATTATTTCACTAATATTTTAAGTTGTTAATTTTTGTTAAAAAAAAATCAAGTGTATTTAGGATAGAATTTTAAATGCGTGCGTGTGTGAATTTCAGGGGACAATGAAAGATGTTATGATCTGGTTAACTCAACAAGAGAAAAAGCTACAGAAGATGCTAAAGGACTCAGAAAATGAGACCTACTGTAAAAAGTATGAAGTGAGTATGACTTCTTTTTAAAAAAACTTATTAACTCATTTCATTCTCATCAGAAGGTAGGACTATGACTAAGGCCAAGTATGACTTTAAAAGGTAACTAATTGATTTGCAGTTTACACTTATGGAAGAGTGGGATGTTTTCAGAAAAAGCCTTTCAGAATTAATTATTTAAATACTAAGTTAACAACTTTTAAGACTGAGTTTTAAGACTTGCAAATTTTAATGTGCATATTAATCACCTGAGGGATCTTGTTAAAATGCAAATTTAAATTTAGTAGATCTTGGGCAGGGCCTGAGATTTGCATTTCCAAGGAGCTCCCAGGTCAAGCTGCTGCTGCTGGTAATTCTAAGAGCACTTTGAGTAGCCAGGTTTTAGAGCAAGCATGTCAAACTCGCTGCCTGAGGGCTGCATGTGGCCCACAATGAATATTTTTGCAGCCCAGCCCATATAATGGTTTTTAAGAAATGTTTTAATAAAAATTTGTAGCTTAATTTTTACAGTATCCTGTTATACATAATCTATATACCGTATTTTCTGGCGTATAAGACGACTTTTTAACCCAGGAAAATCTCAAAAATCTTAAATAATGAGAAGGCTAGTGAGAGAAGTGACCCAACTACCTCCTCTGCTTTCTCCTTCTACCATTTCAGCAGTTTTGTCTCAACTTTTGAGACGATTTTCCTGAGTTATTTTATACGCCGGAAAATACGGTATATAAAAGGCTAAGGGTCTGTCCATCTGACTGGTAGCTATGACGCACACTGATCACCAGGGGGCTGACGCTCAATACACCAGGGAGCTGCTCTGATGCGCACTGGCCATTTAAAAATAAATGGCAACACGGACCTGGCACTGACAAACCAACGCTCGGCTTTCTCCAAGTGGGATACAGGCACCACCACCACACAGGAGCAACACCCCACCAAATCGCAGCCAAAGCTGCCAAGACCCCAAGGCGCAAAATGCAGCCCACAGCCCAGCTCGGAAACGGTGGCTATGGGCGGCGGGTGATGACATCACATAGCTATGCCTGGCTTCCTCTCCCTAGCGACTGGCCTCCTTGGAGTTTCTTTAGTCCAGGAACCCAACTTGCTTTATAATCAGATGCAAACATTTCACACTATAACCAAGTGTTTGTGAAGTGTTTTCCCATGCCTCATCTCATTTGATTCTCACAGAAGTCCTGGAGTAGGTAGATAGGAGACTTGATAGAATCCTATTTTCTTTTCATTAGCAAGACACGAATAACGATATTAAATAACGATTCTTCTATTTAATTTCCTTTCCATGTGCACAAATCCGTGCACTGAGACACTAGTTACTAATAATGAACTACAACGTTCACTAATGACTGATTACTATAATCGTGTTGCATTCATTTCCCTTATGTGCCTTATGCGTAGGCGCACCATTTCTCCCTATTATTACTAGCAGCGAATATTTTAGCAGCCAATTGCCACATCATTTGTCTGGGACTGACTTGTTTGGTGTGCACAACAGGAAATATTTTGCTTTTGGAGAACAAGAAGAACAGGTTTATTTGTGTTACGCTTATTAATTTGTGCAGTTATTCAGTGTCTGGTAAGTTAATGTTCAAGAAAAAAAATTAATTTTTATTAAAGTATTCTATTATTTTATGTTAACGATAACTCATTTATTTCAGCCCTTTGTATTCAGTATGTCTCTATCAAAATTGAAGCTTTTGGGGTTTTTTGCAGCCCACATAAACTTAAACATTGTTTATTTGGCCCATGTTCGCCTTTGATTTTGACATGCTTGTTTTAGAGCAAAGATAGTCAAACTGTGGTATGTGGACCCACCACCTATTTCTGTAAATACAGTGTTATTGGAATATCGCCATGCCCCATTAAAGGATTGTCTATGGCTGCTTTCACGCTACAACCCCAGAGTAGAATAGTAGCTACTGAGACCATTGGTCCATAAAGCCCAAGATATTTACTATCTTGTCTCTACAGTAAAAGGTTTATAATTCCTGGTCTAGAGCAGACCATAATTTTCAGAGTGAGTATTGAATGAAAGAAAAATAAGGAAATTGGGAATGGGGCCATCACAGAATTACTAATAGGAGCCAAAGTCAAGGTTCTGCAGTCCTGTTTCTTAGAATCCACTGTCCGTATAACACTGTCCTCCCTGATTCTCCATCCTCAATGAAGTGGAGATGCTCACATGTCCCTACACAGCTCATGGCACCTCTGGGCTCCATTTTCCTATCTGTTAGGGAGGAAGTTGGATGACTCCAGCCTTTCCCACAGTAACATTCAGTGGATTGTGTGGCTTGCCCAGCACACCATCCTTTCTGGTTTGGAGCCATTGGGGAAGGAAGGGATCAGATATTCTCACTGTCCTTCCGTCTGAACTGTGCAGACTTCTTGTGCTTCTTCCCTCTTCCTCTGGTCTGCTACATTTTTCATTGACGGGATGCTCAGCGTCTGGTGAAGTGCCTTGCTCTCATATATGTTTTTGGATTTAGTAATGTGCCACCAATTCAGGTTTCTTAACTAAAAGGCTTTATGAAGTTAATAATTATCAGAAAGAATTAAGATATTTTAATCCTTCAGTTTGCTCATAAAATTTAATTAAACATGCTACTAATAATAATGGATAACGTGTTAAATTAAATTCTGTGGAATTGATGACTCTTGCACACCACTATTCACACATATCGAACCAAGAAAAGTTTTATTTATTAACATGTTGATATCAGAGACAAAGTATTTTCTAAGGTCTGTATAAGATGACTTAAGAAGAATTGGCTCAAGCTTAGTTAATCATAGACTCCTCAAAAACCATTTAAAGATAAGTTTTTATTTATTTTAGAGAGAGAGAGAGAGAGAGAGAAAGGGAGAGTGAGAGAGAGCAAAACATTGATGAGAGAAGAAACGTCAATTGGCTGGTCTTGCATGCCCCCTACTGGGAACTGAGCCTGCAGCCTAGGCATGTGTCCTGACCAGGAATGGAACCAGTGACCTCTTGGAGCATGGGATGATGCTCACCCAGCTGAGCTACACCAACCATGGCTCAAATCCATTCATACATGGTCACTGCCGCCATATAATTCTCACTTTCTCTCATTATTATTTTGTTGTCAACACATATTTGGGAAAGACAAACAGACTCACATTTTCCATGTGCCATCCTGACTTGTCTTCTAGAACTGAGGGTCCTTGCTTCTCCATTCTAATACCAATCCAACAGTACTGATGTGAGACCAGTCTGTGACCTAGGTCACTATGACGGCACCTGACTTATCCAGGGGTACTGAAGAAAGAAACTGGATCAGTGAGAGGATCCTGAACTTAAGGAATTTTACCTTTATCTAAGTAAAAACTTAACTATTATCTATATTTAATAGATAAAAACTTAAATATTATCTATATTATAGCGATGGACCTTTCAATTACAGTTGACATTTTGTAAATTGATTAAACATTTCATTCTTTAAAATATTCTTCTAATTGTAGAGTCTGCTGTCCTTTTTGGAGTCCTTCAGTGAAGGAAAAAACTCTGTTTTGGACATCCTGCCGATGAAAGGGAATCTGGATGAGCTGAATGAAGATCAGTTACAGTTGAGAAAAGCCTGGGATGGCCTCAACCACCAGGTTGCTATGTTATGTTAATTAGATGAACATTTTCATTGGGCAACTTTGTTTGGAAGAGAACTTCAGATTTCCATGAGGAATTCTATAAAATACAGGATAGGTGCTTCAGCAGAAAGTTGGGAGAGTGCTCTTAATATTTCTCCAGTCTCCTTTGCGTAGTGGTTGATATTTAAATAGGAATTTATAGTTTTCTACTTAGAAAAAATATCACATGCTTATCAAGTTCTTATGTTTGCCATCAATTCTTGGCTTGTCTCAGTAGATTAGCCATGTTCTGATTCACTTGCAGCTTCCTCTCCACCATGGACCAGTGTCATGTGTCACTATCAATAGAAGCTCAAGGGGGGTTGGGATAAACCCAGAGAGAATATGTAAGGATGATTGTGTGATTGTGTGGCTGGATATATCTGTGTGATTTCAATCTCTCTTCTGGCCCAGGATATGGCATATATTGGTGCACATATTATTTGCACTTGGAAATGAGCATGTATTTTGTAAGTTATTGGATATAGTGTTCTATAAATATAAATTAAGGTGGTTGATAGTGTTTAGATTATCTGGTCTCGACTGACATTTTGTCCAGCTCTATCAGTTGAATCCTTTGTTTAATTCTGTTAAATTTTGCTTTATATATTTTACACTTTGTCATCAGGTGTGTACATTTATGATGGTTCTATCTTCCTAATGAATTAACATTTTTACCATTATGAGTATTCCTTTTTATTTCTGACAGTATTGTTTTTCTTGATGTCTACTTAATCTAATATCAGTATAGTCATTCCAGTCTTCTCTTGCTGATTGCTTCGTTGACTTTCAACCTGTTTGAGTCTTTATATTTAAACTAGAGGCCTGGAGCACGAATTTGTGCACAGGTGGGGTCCGATGGGGGCCGATGGGGGTTGGGTCGGCAAGGGGTAGGGGCTGCAGGAGGTTGGCTGGCCGGCCCCACCTCTTATAAGGGTGGGAGGGAGAATAAGGGGCCAGGCTGGCCAGGGGGAGGGGCTGCAGGAAGTTGCGGGGGGCGATCAGGGCCCCCATTGGGCTGGTTGGCCCCTACAGTCCTTATCATAGTGACCGGTTGTTCTGCCTTTCCAGTCGCTTGGCTTTTATATCTATAGATTGCAGCTCATATAGGCAGCATATAGTTGGATCTTCTTTCTATTCATTCTGACAATCTCTGCTTTTTAACCGAAATGTTTAGTCATGTAATCGTTAATGTAATTATTGATATGGTTCAATGTAAGTAACCATTTTACTCTTTTTTTGTGTTTATTTCCACTGTGTTTGTTTGTTTTTTATATTTCTATTCTTGTTCTTCCTGTCTTATTTTAGGTTGTTAATATTTTTAGAATTACATTTTAATTTATTGGCTTTTTGGCTCTATATCTTCCTATTATATTTTTAGTGGTATTACAATATACATTCTAAAATGTTTACAGTCTAAATAACTTCTAAGTTACTGTATAACTTTTTAAAATGTAGCAACTGTGAGATTCGAGGCGCAGGAAACTGAATCAGAGAGTTAGGCAGATTGAAGGAGGGGAATTTATTCTGAGCTCCTGGGCGAGGTCCACAGGAGCAAGGGGCGTTTTTAATACAGCTGTTCAGCGAGGGTGGGGAGCACGAGCTGTGGGAGTTCCCGCCGCAGGGTCTTTAGGTTTCCTGGAAGGAGTCTGTGTAGCTGACCTTGTGGAGGCATGTGTCAGCCTCTGGGCCCCCCTTCGACCTAACAGCAACTTGCAGTTAAATTGGTTCATTTATCTCTCATAGTTTATGCTATAGTTGCTTTGTATGTAAATATGTATACATGATACAGGCATGCGTTTTAAAGTTCCCAAGATCGTGCTATATATTTTTGTTCAAAACAGTCATACGTTAAAGGAAGTAAGAGATAAAATTAGTCTTTTATATTTACCTAGCTATTTACCATTTCCGTTGTTCTTCATTTCTTCAAGAGATTTGAGTTTCCATCTGCACTTATTTTTCTTCAGCCTGAAAAACTTCCTTTAACTGTATATAATGCAGGCCTGTGGGTGACAGGTTCTTACTTTCCTTTGATGTCTAAATATCTTTAGTTGGCCATCATTCTTTTTTGATGTCTTTGTTACAGTATAGTTTACATGCTATAGAACTCACTCAGTTTAAATAGATAATTAAGCGATTTTTAGTGAATTTACAAGATAGCGTGACCTGCAAGTCAAAAATGCTCTTTGGACCTGGAAAAGTTTGCCATCCCTGCTGTAGGCGCTGGGCCAGCAGCAGTGGCAGCCTGTTTTAGAGGACACGGTTCGCACCATTTATGAAGAGTGTCAAATCGTATTCCAGTGGCTTTCGAAAGCCGCCCTGTCAGAGCACCTTCGTTTGGAGAAGCAGTGCAGTTCCAGAAATCTCCCACCAGTGCGCGTTGATCCCTAGCTCTGATGGTGACCCCTGTGAAGAGCGGGGGCTCTCTGTCCCAAATCCTTGGCAAGACAGACATATTGTCTGTACGGTTCAGGCTGTCCCAGGCCACAGAGACCTGGCCTGATTTTCCGAATATGATTTGGAAAAATTACCCAAAATAATGAGAAAAACCCATAGAAAGAACTATTTTGCAAGGTTGAGTGCTGAAAATTAATAGTACGTAGAAAATCCATCCCTTAGGTAGAATGAAGCTCATTTTCTTGGTGTGGGAAAATGAGGCGTAGTAATTTTAATGTCATCAGGTGTATAAAAGAAAATGCCATCTAGATAGTTTTTTGGTTCAGTTGTAAGAGAACCCAGATATCTCAAAGCTTCCTAGTAAGTGGTTTAATTTTAAAGCCGCTATGAAGAATGGCAACATTATGTTATTTTGACCTGACAAGATCTTATAGGAATTTTCAGCCAAATGCAAAATTTCCAGCAGGGAGAAAGAAAGGGCGGAGCCATGTCATCTGTGTGAAGTGAGAAAGGAGTGGATTGGAAGGTAAACGTCGCCTTTTACCTTTCCTCTCCTGACTACTTCATGAAGGGCAGAAAGCACACATGGAGTTTCATTCCAAAAACATGCAGCTTTCTTTTCATTGTGAAAAGAATAACAGCTGACTTAGAGGTATTATTTATAGCCTCTCTTTAACTCAGTCTTATATCAGATTTCTATTTTTTTTGACAAATGCACAAAAAATTGCAGATATAATAAAAATACATCTAATTTGCTTATATTAAAAACTTATAATAATGAAACTTTTTTCATTGTTTTTCTAACTGGAGGCTTAGTGATATACGAATAGTGATTTAAGGTTATGGAATTGTCTTTTGCCATATGCCTTTTGAGAAAATGAACTTGCGGGACAATTAAAGCAAAGTACTGCCTGGTATTACTTATGTGTGGAATCTAAAAACAATGCCAAACTCAGAAACAGAAGAAAAGTGATTGCCAGGAACAGGGAAGTGGGGAAGTAAGGAGAGGTAGGTAAAAAGGTACAAACTTTCAGCTGAAAGGTGAATACGGACTGAAGGGCTAATGTAAAACATGGTAACTATAGTTGATAGCACTGTGTTATATCATTGAAATTTGCGAAAAGAGTAAAACTTAAGTGGTCACACACACACACAGATAAGATAAATATGTGAAATGATGGATATGTTAATTATGTAGATGGTGGGAAACATTTCACAATATATAAATACATAAAAAATTACCACAATGTACACTTTCAATATCTTACAATTTTATTTGTTAATTATACCTCAGGAATGATGAAAAAACACAGAACAAAGTGCAAAAACGATAATATTTAATACTTCCGTTCTATGAGTAGTTCCATTTGACTGCCTTAAAGGAGCCTAGCTTTGTCCTAATTTTTGACATCTTTATTCTTGGGTAGTTGATTACGTGTTTTTTGTTTGTTTTTTATATTTGCCTTGCATATAGTTGGTACCCAGTAAATGTTTTTGAAGAAATGATGCATCAGATAACCCATATGAAATTCAAACTCTTCTTACTCTTTTCTCTCTATAAAAACAATTTAACTGTAAGAATCGTGGCATTTCCTTTAGTAGAAATATAAAGGAAAGAGCAAAGACAGAATTAAAACATACGTTCAGTAGAGGAAATCGTTTGAGTGAAACAAATTTTGATTTGTGCTTGATCTTCATAGGGGTGTCTTTGAAATGAGAATTCCAAAAACACCATAAAAGAACCTTATAAATTCAGATAAAACACACACACACACACACACACACACATTCTCAACAGGGTCATCAAGAAAGGTGGTGGCTTCCGAGCCGAATGTTTATCGTACTTAAGAATTCTGGTCGGTGGTGATGAGTTCGTGTTCTTCCCAGGTTTGCCCTGGCACATCTGCCTGGCTTTCTCATGTTGCTGACCACACTGTCCTGCAACCGTAGACTTACCTGTTTCCCCCGCTAGGCGGTCCAGGCAAGCGCTGTAACTTTATTCATCTGGTTGACCCACAGATGCAGAAGCTGGTATTGAACTTGCTGCCCCTTCATGGCGGTTGGGTCTGCGCCAGGCCCAGCTCTTGTTTTCGTTCACTTGTTTAATTGTGTATTTATTTCCTTTTATACCAATCCCTTCCTTTGTCCTTAGGTCAACACTGTGAGGTCCTTAGTGTGTGTCTTTTTATTTTATGTTTTTGCAAAATGTGTGTTATGTTTTTGTGTCCATCTATTTTTAAGTTTTGTAAATTGATGTTATATATTAGTCTATTTCTTACTTTCATTTTTTAGTATATTTACCCTGTGCCACGTGCGTACATCTAAGTTGTGTCTAGCTGCTGCCAGTACTCTGTGGTGTGTGATCACATGTCCACTGTCCACTTAAGAAGTCTTCTGTATCTTTATCCCCCCCCCCCCCCCGCTTAGCACAGTAGATTATTCCTGTTTGTTCAGTAAATGAATGAATGAATGAATGAATGAATGTATGAATGAGTGAGGATGTGAGTTTCCATGATAAGGGGAAGGGGCAGCGAGAGCGAGAGCTGGGGGTGCAGTCAGTGTTTGGGGAAATCGGTAGTTGGCAGCTGTGTGACTTGTGTGTATGTAGGGATTGGTGGGAAGGCCGAGGAAGAAAGTCGCCTGCGTTGTGAGGGGTTTCAATGAAGGACAAATATTCAGGAGATGTATGGAGAGTTTTGATGTGAATATACAATTAGGGCACATGAGGAACATTTAATCTGTAAATCTGTTTGCTAGGTATAGTTGTAATGTCAGAGAGCGCAGGGCATACGACATTTGAATCTACCCATGCTTGAGGGGTGCTTTAAATATTTCTAATTTCCCTCTCATAACTGATTATGGATTTTTCAAAACATTTGTTTTTATTCTTACGCCCTCTTCTGCAGCTGTTAAATTATCTTCTTGATCAGCAGTGATCTTGAGAACTAAGAAGTTTATCCATTGATAAAGATTTCCTTAACTAATGGATCAGAGAAATTTTAAAGAATTAAACATAATATGTACAAAGAAATAAACTAGAAGAACGTCTGCTGAACAACATGTTCCCCCCTTTTTTTTTCTTCAGATTAACGTGTGGAAAACAAAGCTGAATGATGACTTGCCTTCTCCCCTCCACCAAATCGAAGCTTGGCTCCGGGAGGTAGAGCAGCTCGCAGATGCTGACTTGCCCACCTCCCATGATTACTATGAAGCCATAGCGCTAATGGAAGAGAAAATGGCCTTATTCAAGGTTGGTAAAGAAAAAAAGAAGCATTGAAACATTTATACTTTGTTAAGACTGCCCTTGGGAGAGACTTTGTCCTGGCAAGAAGGGAAGGAAACATAGTGGATATTTTAGGATAGTTCAGAATTCGTCCCTTGGGGAGACACGGGACCTGAAAGGTACTTTCATGTACTTCATGAATGTTGTGCTAGTTTAAGGTGGAAGCAATAGCAATAGAACCAGTGACTTCTAAACCTACTGAAAGTCTGACGGAAAAGGAGGGGGAAACTGGTTTAAAATGTGGGAGACTGGGTTCTCATTAAGAAGTCATGAAGAATTGGGTATGTGGAATAAATAGCATTGCAGCAAGGGATGGGAACTGCACCCGAAAACAAAAGGTTTTAATAATGCCTTTGCCGAAGAAACCACAATCTGCCTCTCTGTAAAACGGATCTAGTTTTAAGACCTTTATGATGAAAATATTCAGAAAATCTTAGTTAAAAAAAAAAAGAAAACACAATTTAAAAAAAAGATGCAATGCATGCGGAGAGCAAATGAGATGAGCAAGCCCTCAATTACAGTGTTGGACAATAAACCTCGTTCCTCTCACGCTAAATGTCTTTGCAGAGTCTGATGGATAAATGTGACTGTCACTCGAACACTCTCCTGGCGTTTGAAAATAGAGATGAAAAACAGTTGCCGTTGGTACCAGCTTACAAATTGGAGGAAATGAAAAGACGGTTTGTAACACCTCACAGCTGCTGAAACCATCCATGTTTGAGCATTAAATTGTGCAGTAGGGACCAGAAAAACTTTTAGATAATCTCTGACAAGTATTCTTTAAAGCTTGGTAACAGTACCTTGCTGTTTGACGGAATAGTAGCACTGGCAGGCTAACATACTTTCTCTTTCTATTGGATGGTAGGATGTGGTGGTAGAGAAGTTCTGGACTTGCAGGCAGAAACTGAGCTCTGTACCTTGGTTTTGGCCAAGTTCCTCTATCTTTCTGGGCATGCGTGCTCATTTGTACCAATAGGTTAATGATGGTCACCGTGCTCCTGCCTCACAAGGCTAATGGGTGAAATAAGAGGAGGTCCATGAGAGCACTTGGTAATCTCCGATACCACAAATATAAAGATTATATAATCTATGGTGGTCCACATCACCTTCTCTTTTCTCATTATTTTTAACTAATTTTTAAAATTGATTTCAGAGAGGAAGGGAGAGGAAAAGAGAGAGAGATGGAAACATCAATGATGAGAGAGAATCATTGATTGGCTGCCTCCTGCACGCCTCACTGGGATCAAGCTCGCGACCCGGGCACTTGCTCTGACCGGGAATTGAAATGAACTGGGACCTCTGGTGTATAGGGCCATGCTCAGCCACTGAGCCATAGGCTGGGCTCTTTTCTCATTATTTATAAGCAACTTATTAATAATAAGGTATTTATTTGCCTTAATAACAAAAGCTGCTTTTAATATGTCAATGTTGAAGTTATAGTAGTTGCATTAAGTTATGCAGAAGTTTTCAAATTATAGTAAGATATTCTGGATATTGATGTTTTATTATAGAGTTTCTCAACAGGGTTATAAATTGCTTGAGAAAATGTCCCTTTACATGTTTTCACCTTAGAAATATTACCACATATCTAGCCACAATGTTTGTTTTACTTTGTTTAAAAATGATTTGAGGACCTAACCCCGTTTGGCTCAGTGGATAGAACGTCGGCCTTCGGACTGAAAGGTCCCAGGTTCAATTCCGGTCAAGGGCATGTACCTTGGTTGCGGGCACATTCCCAGTGGGGGGTGCGCAGGAGGCAGCTGATCGATGTTTCTCTCTCATTGATGTTTCTAACTCTTATCCCTCTCCCCTCCTCTCTGCAAAAAATCAATAAAATATGTTTAAAAAAAAAGATTTGAGGATACATCAGTGTACCATGTGTTTAAAAGAAAAACGTTTGAGCCCCAATGTCTTTAAAATGCCATATGTCTGACATTTGGCCCATAACATTAAGTTAAATTCTAAAACCGGCACTATTTTTCAGAATCAACAATATTTCGGGGAAAAAATTCATTCCGCTTCTAGAATTTCATTACTATAAGTGCTCAGTCCTTGGTTTGCTAGATGAAGTGAAATCAAAATTGAAGGCTTGGAACATCAAGTATGGGAGCAAAGAATCGGTGGAATTGCTGCTGGAAGACTGGCACGTAAGCCTTTTATTTCATGTCAGACACTGTTCTCCATATCTGGGTGTTGAGTTTGCATTTTTCTTTGGCACAATTTTCCTTTATCTTTTCAGGTTTTCAGATTTTTTTTTTGTAACTTCCATTAGCTTAAATGTTACCTGGAGAAAAGAATTACAGGTAGTTAAATAACAGACATCAGCAAAGAGTAAGAAAGAAAAACAGTATTATTTACTACAACAGGGTAGATTGAGTTACAGAAAGTTTCAATGTTATTTCCATTAAAAATTTCTATTTTCACTTACTGGATATCTTTTGCCCCATCCAGATAAATGGTTTTATCCCAAAATTAAAATTTTTCTTAGAACATTTTAATCTTAGCTTGTCACATATATTTTTTTTTTTTGTAGGGAGAGAGTTTAGCTCTTGAAATTTATAGGAAAAAATAGAGCAAATGACTTAAATATAAGTGTGGTCACTAGTAAATTAAAACTAAAGCATCCTAGGAGTGTCATTTCTACAGTTAGTCCTTGTCATCATACTTGCTGTTTCCCTCTTTTTGGAATGAGGGGCAAAAAGAATAATCCAAGATTGTAAATTTTAAGGACAAAAACTGAAAAAAATGAAGAGAGTTATATTTACAAATATGATTTAATCACTATACATTCTCAAATAGAAAGAATCATTCTAGATTAGACTGGACTTTGAATATCTTATTTCTTTTCTTTCTTTGATGATTTTTCCATTTCAGTAAGCATACAATCAATACATGATAAGTATACAAAAATATCAGTTATTAAAGCATGCTTATATAGTACATATAATAATTTAGTTAATTGTAATTTCTCAAATGTTTTTGCAAGATGGATAGTATCTTTTTATAACATACTGTAAATTTATCTAATAAAATTATTCAATATTAAAAAATACTAGTACATGAAATAAGAGAAACTGATATAGATTATGCAATATTTGTAAATATATCAGGTAGAGGGTTTTGAGATTGCTATAAATACTTCACTTGTCTTTTCCCACCACAGGAAACCATTGTGGAACCATATCACCACATTAAGATGAACTTTTTAGGGTTCATACCAACATAATGTTCATACTCATACTTACGGTTCCTAGACCTTAACTTTCTCTCTTTGTGAATTGCTCTTCTTCTTTTCCTACCCAAATATGTAGTTTAAAGCTGTAAAGAAATTTTGGGTGCCTAACTGTTTCATCAACGTTTATATGTTTATGTCTGGATTTCTTTGCACATTTAAAAAAGTGTAAACTGTCAATATGTTTTTTCCCATCTCCCTTTCCCCAGAAATTTATTGAAGAAAAAGACTTCCTAGCTCAACTTGAATCTTCTTTTCAGAAATGTGAAGAAATTCATAAGAATTTGGGTAAAGTTATACAGTTACTTTTTGATGGAATAGTCACTTAAAAATAGCATTTTATCTCTTTAACTTTCTCTATACCTTAACTAAAGGCCCGGTGCACGAATTCTTGCACTCGTGGGGTCCCTTGGCCTGGCCTGGCCTGTGTGGATCGGGCCGAAACCTACTCTCCGACATCCCCTGAGGGGTCCCGGATTGCAAGAGGGTGGTTCTTGCGTGGCACCCTGGAATTGGGATCCCTCCTCTCTGGTTCTGGGTGTGTCACCCAAGAACTGCAGCTGCCAAGTCACTGCAGCTCAGCAGCTCCTGTGTTGAGTGTCTGCCCCCTGGTAGTCAGTGCATGTCATAGCTACTGGTTAGCTGATCAAACAGTCTATCGGCTGGTTGCTTAGGCTTTTATATATGTAGATGTTTTATTTTTTTATTAATTGATTTTTAGAGAGGAAGGGAGAGAGAGAAGAAACATCTAAGCGAGAGAGAAACATTGATCAGTTGCCTCTTGTGCATGCCCATGACCCAGGAGTGAACCCACAACCTGGGTATGTGTCCTGACTGGAATCGAACCTGAAACTTTTGGTGTAGACACTCCAACCGAGTCACTTGGCCAGGGCTACCTTAATGTTTTACATGCATGTTTTCTTTGGAATTCTTGCATTTACTTTTGATATTGTCAGAGTACATACTTATTTTGCCACTGTTAATATGCATATGTTTTTCTTAATAATATTTTATTAATAAACTGTTCTCTAAAATTACTTTTTGTTTTGTTAACATTGTAGGTGGAGAATATCAAAACGTTAGTGAACAATATACAATGATGAAACATAATATTTCTATCTGCCGAAACAGTATAGATGATATGAAGTCCACTCTGCAAGAAGTCTTGGCATGCTGGACTACTTACACGGAAAAGCTCTGCTTCCTGAAGGCTTGTTTTGAGGAGACAAAGAAGGAACAAATTACAGAGGTATGTGCAGTCTAACGACATCTGCTCAATTGTACTTTTTTTGTTTTGTTTGGAGACCCTCATCTTCAGTCTAAAAACTAGGTGCCAGGGAAGAAAAAGCACAACTGTTGGAAAATTCTCCAAGGTTCGGAAAGAGTTCATTTTCTTCCTAATGAAACTGCCAAAGAAGTTTTTTCCTCATTATAGGTTTTACACACACACGCACACATGCACACACACACAACTTTATTGAGGTATGCTACATACACAGTATAGCATTTGGAAGATGGATTACTACTTTTTTCTTTTTAAAGAAAATAAAAGACTTAGAGTAGTGGATAGCATGTAGACATATTTAAAATAAATTGATGCTTTAAAAAGTTTAATTTTTCACCTGAAACAAAATAGTGTACAAGTAGAACACATGAAAAATAAGAATATACGGGTACTATTCAAATACATATATAGTACAGGGTTTGGCAAATAGAAGGCACAATAAATATTTGTTTCATGATTGAAAAAAAAGTTTAATTTTTCAATTCGGTACTTTTTATTTCCTGTTTGTTAAATGTGTTGAGGTGTCACTGGCTCACCAAATGAAACAGGTTTCAGGGGCACAGTCCCACCACACGTCATCTGTACACTGTACTGCGTGTTCGCCACCCCAAGTCAAGTCTCCGTTCATCGCCATTTATCCCCTCCATACCCTCCTCCACTTCTCCCTAGCAGTCACCACACTGTTGTCCGTGTCCATGAGTTTTATCTTTTTCCTTTTTTGCTCAGTTCCTTTAGCCCCTCTCTTCAATTCTTTTGAGCTCTAAACCCTTTCTGAGTTTCTTGAGGAGGGAAATCAAAATACCTTAGACTTCTGCGGAGAGGTGTGGAGGAAATTTTAGTGTCATTCATTGTTGTTTCATTTGCTGTTGATGTAATAATTAGTTTTATGATTCCTCTCTGAAGTAGTATTTGTTTTCCTCTGTTGCAAATGCATATAGCCAGCCTCTCAGACTAAACATTTTCCAGGTAGAAACTAAAATTACTCAAGAGCAAAGAGGCTGTTTACAGGAAAGTAAAATTTGTGTGTATGTGAGCACAAAAAGAGTATTTGAGGTGTTCTCCCTGCCACCTGTATAGAGATTAGAAAAGCATATCTTTGCCTTTCAACAGTTGTGATTTTAAAGTTCTTTTATTAAAATTCCCATATTGCTGAGAAAAATAACACTTTAAGTCTTGCAGTTCCCAAACTCTGTGCTAAGGTGCCCTGAGCTGCCAAAGAGAACTCTTTAAATTAAAGGGGAAAAATTAAATTTAAAGGCAATTTAAATTTTGAGGGTGATACAACAGACTTGTCTGTTACACTATGCAAATTACTACTAAGTTTTTTTGGAACTTACTACTTAAAAATGAGAGCTTTCAGGTGATTTTTCTGAGTTCATGAAAATATTACTGACACATTAAAAGGGCCATCCCTGAAAAAGTTTGAGAACCTTTGCTCTAAGCTCACCAGCCACTTAGAAAGATGGAAGATCAGATGCTTCCTAAGAGTCCAGGAGCAGGAGTGGGTCAGATAGCTGTGACTGCGCGTCAGTGCTCAGGGATGAAGAGCTAGATCAGTACAGATGGGAGCATCCGATAAAGGGAGGAGGGTCAGAATCTCGGCAAAAGCCTCACGTTTGCTGGCAGTCAGCGTGGGTCAAGATCTGTTTGCAGATCATAGAAAGACAAATATTTTGTCTTAAAATGTCACATTGCTTATGTTTAATGTAGGTTCCTTCTGAGACACTATCCCAGTGGAATCTTGAACACACCACTTTAAACGAAGTGGGAAATTTCTTAATTCAAGTCAGCAATGATGAATTTGGATCATCTATTTCTAAAGAACTGAGAAGGCTGAATAAAAGATGGAGAAAGTTTGTTACAAAAACTCAGCTCGTAAGTTTTGGGTTTTTTGTTGCTGTTGTTTGGTGTGGGGTTTTTTTTTTTTTTTTTTTTTTGGAACAGTTTCATTGAGATAAAAGTCACCATACAACCCATTCATGTGTATGAAAGTGGTTTTTAGTATCGTCAGAGCTGTGCTGCCATCACCATAATCAGAACAATTTCATACCTCCTAAAGAAACTCTGTACCCATTAGCAGTCACTCTCCACTTTCTCCCACTTTATGTCGGCATAGATGAGCCTTTTTTGGATATTACACACAAGTGGGATCATCTGATATGTGGTCTTTGTTTCTTTTCTTTTTGACCTAGTGTAATGTTTTCAAGGTTCATCCATGTTGTAGCATATATTAGTTCTTTATTCCTTTTTATTGACAAGTAAAATAGTCTAT
>PVJC01028229.1:0-22822 GCA_004026665.1 Murina feae
ATAACCTATGGACATAGACATAGAGGGGGAAAGGCCTGGGGGGGTTGGATATGAGGTGGAAGGGGTCAATGGGAAAAACACATACAACAAAGGGAACATCTGTGGCCAACCTGCATAGTAGGCTCTGCCATGGGCCACAGAAGCTCCCGCACACCCAGAGCAGGCCACAAGGTTGGATCCAGGCAGGCAAGCAGCTGCCGATGAGCCTCCGAGGTCTTGTGGGCCCGCGATAGCTCCATTCCCAAGACCGGCTGCAGGGCCGGGGGCCTGGCTTCTGCCCCGCCATGCAGCCAGCCGCCACTGCCCGGAACCGATCACCAGCAAACGCGCAGGCGGAGGCCAGGCCTCCCCCTGTGCATTCGCCTGCGCCATTGCTCCATTCCCAGCCCCGGCTGCAGAGCTGGGGGCCTGCCTTCTGCCCGCCCTGCAGCCAGCCGCCACTGCCCGGAACCCACTGCCAGCACAGGAGGACCTGGTGTTCGCCAGCACCATCGCTCCATTCCCAGCCCCAGCTACAGGGCCAGGGGCCTGGCTTCCGTCCGCCCTGCAGCCAGCCGCCACTGCCCGGAACCCATTGCTGGCAAACGCACAGGCAGAGGCCAGGCCTCCCCATGTGCGTTCGCTGGCGCCATCGCTCCATTGGACTCAGTGTTTGGGTGGGCTTCCGCCATCTTGGCTGGGCCAATTTGCATACCATTGCTCTGATTGGCTGTTGGGCGTCCCGAAGAAACAGTCAATTTTACTATTTCGCTTTTATAGAGTAGATAGTAGTAATGTTAACTTTAATTTTTACTTTAAGCTTTTTGCATTGTAAATGTATGATAAAGAGAAATTTTTAGTAGGTTGACTGAAGATATATTTTATTTGTAAAACTTTAACTGAAGAAATTATAAAACGTTCCTTTTTAAAAGGAAAAGTACATTTACTTTGTGAAATTAAACACTATTATTTTTTATTCTTGCAATGCATAATATAGGTAAACTTTCTCTTTCTAGTCTTTTAAAATGATCAACTTTGAAGGCAGTGCTTTTTGCATTTTCATAATCTATATTATATTTAGTTTTGATTCATTCAGGAAATATTTGATCCTAGACACTGGAAAGACAGCAACAAAAAGACAAAGTCCTTACTTTTATAGAGCTCATATTCTAGGATGGTAGAGAGATAAAAATCAATAAGATAATTTCATGTACTTATCAATACCATAAAGAAATAAAGCAAGGCAATGGGATAAAGGGTGCAGGGATGGAGCAGTGTTAGATCTGAGGACATAATGTAACGAGAAGGAGCCACCGGGTGAAGACCTGGAGGAAGATCAGCCTCAGAGAAGGAAGAGTAAATGAAAAGCACAATGTGAGCACCAGTTGGAGAGTAGTGCAAGATGAGATCAGAAAGGTAGGCAAGGGTCAGGGTGGGAAGAACCATGATTAGCATTTTACTGTAAGTGCAGTGGGAAACTTCTAGAGTACTTTAAGCAGAAATTAAAATGATAAGACCTACTGATAAATTCTTTTTTGTAGGTAAGAATTCAAAAGTTTTGACTTGGACATATTTGCGATGTTTGTGGGACCTGCAAGTAGAGAAGTCAAATAGGGAGTTGGAAAGTGGTGAAAAGATCAGTTTAGAACTCATGTGTCTATGTGATCATGACATAAAAGAGGTCATGAAAATGGGGTGTAGTAGAAGCAAACCTTATAAAGTGGGAAAACTATAATTTTCCTAATGCATACTTGTGAGAATTATAGTATTTGCAAAATATCCTGTTACATTTTATGTACCCAGAAAATATAATAATGCTCCAATGTATTTAATTTTTCTCAAATAATTCATCAGAAGAAAGAAATGTTTTGCAATTTAAATAATAAACAATTCTCTCTCTTTTAAAATATCTTAACTCAGTTTTCAACAATGGTTAAATAATTTGAGAGTGGGTTTATTGTTGTATATAGCCATTATCTCAAAACCTCACATTGGCAACTTCTGTTAAAGAGCAAAATGAGGTAGACCTGAGAATTCAAACTTCTATACCATATGAAAATAATCAGGGTAATTCTGTAATCATAAATAGCAAATTAGAGTGATGGTAGAAAACAAATATAAGGATAAATGAGTTATTTTATGATGAAGCATGAGTATGATCTGTTTTGACATAGGAAAACATCCTAATATGTAAAAACCCTGGGTCCCTCACGACTGGAGGCTCTACCAACCAGAAGTCAGTCCTGCAGTCAGAGCTGGGTTGCTGTGGACAGAGGCCTAAAGAGAGAACCAGGATCTGATCCATAGACTCTGTGATAGCTATTGATCAGCACTTGCCTCTCTCTTTCTCTCCAGCAGTCATGCCTCCATTTCTCTCCAGGCCTTCACCATGGCTGCTGATCAGCCCCACCTTTCTGATCAGGCCCCGTTGACAGCCCCAAAGATGCTGACTGGCATAGAAACTGACCAATCAGAACCAAATTGGCCAGCAGAGGAGGGCAGTTGGGGGTGAGATCAGGTTGGCAGGCGAGGGCAGTTGGGGGTGAGATCAGGCTGGCAAGGGAGGGCAGTTGGGGGTGAGATCAGGCTGGCAGGGGAGCACAGTTGGGGGTGAGATCAAGCCAGCAGGGAACGGCAGTTGGGGGCGAGATCAGGCTGGCAGGGGAGGGCAGTTGGGAGTGACCAGGCCAGCAAGGGAGGGCAGTTGGGAGTGACCAGGCCAGCAAAGGAGGGCAGTTGGGGGCAATCGAACTGGCAGGAGAGCAGTTAGGTGTTAATCAGTCCGGCAGGAGAATGGTCAGGGAGTGATCAAGCTGTCAGGTAGAAGCAGTGAGGGGCAATCAGGCAGGTAGAGAGGTGAGCGGTTAGGAGCCAGCAGTCCCAGATTGTGAGAGGGCTGTCCGACTGCTGGTTTAGGCCCGATCCCTGAAGGGTCCCAGATTGGAGAGGATGCAGGCTGGGCGATGACAACCCCACCTCTCTCCCCCAGTGCACAAATTTCATGCACCGGGTCTCTAGTCCTATATAATAAAAGGTTAATGTGCAAATTGTCCCCTCCACTGGGAGTTTGACGAGGGGGCAGGACAAGCCAGCCAACCTCCCATGTCCCCTTCCCCTGGCCATTGTGGGTGGGTGGGACCCCACCCGTGTACCGGGCCTTTAGTAGTTTCCATAAAGAGAAGTCCTACCTTAAGAATATGGAGCCCTTAGAAGGTTCCTGGGAGGACACTGGGCATAATTCTGTTTTTAACAACTTGGTATTCCTGTGGCACCTGGTTCTTTGCATATAATTATTCTATGTAGGCATATAGTGAATGACCATTGATAAAATGAAATTTTATACACTTTGACAAGGTTTCATCCAGTAGCCGACTATGTGCATATGTCTTCATAAATTGTGTATTTAAGATTTCAGTAATACATGAAACTAGTATTAGTTTAAACTCTTACATTGCTTTTTTTAAAAATGTTATGTTTTTAAGTTCTATTGTAATAAGTTCTTTCTAAGGGGGGACAGCTATAAATCTGTTTTTCCTTATACAGTCATGGTAATTTAACAAAATTGGCAGTATAAGAAATATTTTCCCATAAGTATTTTAAGTTTTTTATAAAGTGCCATCAAATAAGATTCTTTTCTGAACTTGAAAATAGTAAAATAGTTGAAATTCAATAAAGATTATATGCTAGAGAGCATATATAACTTAAAAAAAGTAAGTTACAGGTGATTAATATGTAGAATGGTATTAGCAGCACACTATATCAACTCAGTCCATTGTTTTACTCAACCACAATTCCCTTTCAAAGAATAAAGATAAACCTTGACTGCCTGTTGTAAATTTTCATATATAAAAACGTAAATACATTAAAAATAATTTTTTTCTTGTTTTGTGATGCTAGAAGGTCCAGCTTAAAAAACGTGTCTGACCTATTTGTGATGGGAGGAGCTCTTGTTTTAGAATCTGCAGCTCTCTTGCACTGGCTAGAGAGGGAGGGTTATGGACCTCTAGGAATGACCGGAATATCCATGGGAGGACATGTAAGTCTTTAATTTCAAATGATATTTACTTGTGATTGTGTTTGTAAGATCTAGGGAATCTAGTTACTTGTCAAATTCACTTTATAGAATTAATTTTGGTTTTGGTGAAAGAAGAAACATTCTAAACTTTCATTCCAATTATAAAATAACTAGGAGCCCGGTGCACAAAAATTTGTGCACTCGGCGGGGGTGGGGTGGGCCCTCATCCCGGCCTGTGCCCTCTCACAGTTTGGGACCTTGGAATCCATTGGGGCACACAGCACACACGGAGGGCACCTCCGTGTGTGCTGTGTGCCCCGAATGCACCGATTTCCAGGCCTCAGCCTCAGGGGCGGAGCTGGCTCGGTCCCTCCGCCCCGAGGCTGCCCTGCTGCCTGAAATTCATCGAGGATCTACTTCCAGGCCGTAGGGCAGCCTGGGGGCCTGGGCTGGCTTGCTCCCCCAGGCTCTGGCTGCCCTGCCACCTGAAATTCATCGTGGGGGGCACGGGCACACAGGGAGGCTACACCTCCGTGAGTGCCTGTGCCCTCCCCCCCCCCCCCCCCCCCCCCCCCCCCCCCCCCCCCCCCCCCCCCCCCCCGCGATCATGGATCTACTTCCAGGCCTCAGGGCAGCCTCCGGGGCCTGGGCTGGCTCGCTCTCCCTGCCTCTGGCTGCCCTGCCGCCATCGCTGGCTGGCCCTGCTCCTCCCGCCAGCAGCCACAGGCCGGCTGACTCCTCCCCCCCCAGGTTGCGCCTTGGGCCAGGTTTTTCCTCCCCTCCTGGCTCCCCCAAGGCAGAGGTCTTCCATCTGCCTTGCGGGACCCCAGTGCCGCACACCGCTTCTCCCGGGGCTGAGACCTCCGCCATCTTGGCTGGGCTAACTTGCATACAGCCGCTCTGATTGGCTGGTGGGCGTGGCTTACTCAGCCTGGAGAAATGGTTAATTTCAATATTATGCTTTTATTAGTTAAGATGATGTTATTTTTTGGTATGATTTATGTACACATTGATCATACTCTACAGTTATAGCTCAGGTATTACATTTGATATTTTATTAAAAGTTGATTATGAAACTTTACTCAAGTTTCAAGTACAAATGTATTTTACTGGTGAAAATAGCTACATTTTATATATTTTTTATTTATTTCAGAGAGAAGGGAAAGGGAGAGAAACAACAACGAGAGAGAATCATTGATCAGCTGCTTCCTGGACACCCCCTACTGGGGATTGAGCCTGCAACCTGGGCATGTGCCCTTGACCAAAATTGAACCAAGGACCCTTCAATCCACAGGCCGATAGATGCTCTTTTCACTGAGCCAAGCCGGCTTAAGGCTGGAAAATACTTTTCATTTACCTCTTTACACGTGATACCACCAACCTACCTTACCTTTGTCTTGTAGAGTGTACTGAAATGGCCTCCTACTTGGTTTGCTTGACTTGTACTCTTTTCTCCTAAACTTTTTCTTTTTTTTTTTCTCCTAAACTTTTTCTTAACAGTTTTTCTTCAGACCTTAGTGATCTTCCTCAATCTGATCTCTGCTCTGTTCTGCCTAAAACCTGACAAAGACTTGCTCTTGCACTGGCTGTATCTGTGCCAGGTGCTGGCACCCTTCTGGTGCCCCTCCATGCCCTTCCACCTAGCTGAATAACAGCTTGCTCTTCTAGTTCCAATTTGGAGCTTACTTCCTATGACGAGCTTTCCTGACTCCCAGCCTTACTCCAGACTATACTTCATCTCTCATTAGTCCTTATTTCACTGTACTTATTTAGCCATCAGTCTGCTCCATGAAGTACATTCACTGAGGTTCGGGAATATGCTTGGTTCATTATGTGGACTGTCTAGTTATTCAGTAATTCATTAAAAAATGTATTAGCTGTAAGTTATTTGACTTATAATGAGAAGGCTAAAAAGGGCTAATTCAAAGGTAGCCCTGATGTTTTGGGGGATTGACCTTCAGCTGAGGCATTGCCTCTTTCACCAAAACTGGATTTGCAAAACAAGCCAGGAGTGCTGCCCTGGGGAAGGGTGGATTGTTAGCTGAAGCCTTAACCTTGGAACACCTGGGGGAAGGGAAGTTGGGAGTTGCACTTCCTCCAGGGCCTCAAGGGAGGGAGCATATTTGCATTACAATGAACTCGAAGGGCAGTTATAAGGCAAGGTTCCCAAGTGTTACCTCACTCTGATTTGGAAGATTCCAAGAGTCGGCGCGTGATTAAAACTGTGATTTCTCCACTTCTTCAAAGTGTCACTTAGTTTTTTTGCTCTTTCTGCAACAATAAAATTAAGGTCAAAAACTTACTTAGATTCAAAGGGGTTACCAAAGAGGTGAAGCTAATAAAATCACTTTAAGAATTTACTCAAATTCAAAACAGCAACTATAAGACAGTAAAACTGAAGGGTGAAAAAGGATTTCTTTTCTTACCTAGCAATGTTTCCATTTTTAGAACCTAGGTTGGGGCCTTATAATTTCACTTTGACTACTGCCTCTTAACTGGTTTTCCTACCTCAAATCTGATCCTCTCTAATCAGTCCTATAAACCACTATCATTTTAGCTTCCTTGAATCACTCCTTTGATAATGCCACTCCTTTGCTCAGGCCTCTTGATTAATTCCCCATTATCTGCAAAACAAAGGAACTTCTAATCTGATCCTGATCAGTCTTTCCAGCCCTACTTATCTCCTGAACCCACTGACCACATGTGCACTGTTGACCAGCTGAGCTGAAATATAGGGTGTGTCAGAAGTAGATTTACATTTGTAAGTGTGCAAAACAGAGTTTATTCTTGTAGTATTGTTTATTAACTGTTATATTATTTTCCATTCAAACAATTGTAAACGTACTTTTGCTCCACCCTGTATTTTGGATGTTCCCCTACAACAAAGACTCTGGGCTTTGATCCTGTTGCCTTCTTAAATGGAAGACATGACTCCATCAATCATTTTCCCTAAGTGACAGCCATTTCATGAAGCCTACTCCAATTCCTCTAGCTCAAAACAACTCTTATCCTCTCTAAGCATACATATTACATTATTTTAAATCAGCTATATGTTGTGTTTTGTAGTTTCCCAAATTCTAGGCATCTTTTAGTCAACTTCATGGGGGTATAGCAAGCCTGGGTGAGGGGCTGAGGGCTGTTTTCAGGCTGCCTACAGTCCCTTCAGGTTTTGGGTCCCCACTGGGGTACCTGGGCAGTCTGGGTGAGGGGCTGAGGGCTGTTTTCAGGCTGCCCACAGTCCCTTCAGGTTTTGGGTCCCCACTGGGGTGCCTGGGCAGCCTGGGTGGGGGGCTGAGGGCCATTTTCAGGCTGCCCACAGTCCCTTCATGGTTCAAGTCCCTACTGGGGTGCCTGGGCAGCCTGGGTGTGGGGCTGAGGGCCGTTTTCAGGCTTTCAGGTTGCCCACAGCTCCCATTGACCCAACGTCCCAGCAAAGCTGGCTGGAATCAGGTTTCTGGGGTTTTTTATCTTCTATAATTGATACACTGTTGCTTTAAGCCGAGGCCTAGGCAGGTAATGAAGCCTCCTGTTGGCTTCAGCTCCATGGCTTCTATAATTGAAAGAATGTTGCCTTAGTAGACACCCAGCCGGCCTAGGCAGGCAGTTTCCTCCATCACTGGTGCAACAGAAGCCTCCTGTTTGGTTTGGCTCTGTGGCTTCTATAATTGAAACTATGTTGCTGTGATCAGAGAGAGACCCAGCTAGCCTAGGCAGACAGTTTACTCCTGGTGCAACGGAAGCCGCCTGTTTACTCTAGCTCCGTGACTGCCGGCCTCCATTTTGGCTGGGTTAATTTGCATACAGCCACTCTGATTGGCTGGTGGGCATGGCTTAGGCATCCTGGAGAAATGGTCAATTTCAATATTACTCTTAATATATATATATATATATATATATATATATATATATATATATATAGTTTTCAAAAGGGGAAGTTATATGTTATAGTTGAATTATGACTTTTGGAAGTTTGAAAAGGTTACTTGTTATGATATTCTCATGAGTGTTTAGAGGCTTTTTGTGTCTTATCAATTACACAAAGTGCTTGTTAATATTAAATATTTTTTATTTTAATGAGTAGAAAGTTTAAACAGAAGCTTTCTAACTGACTGTATTAACATATTACAGATGGCTTCCTTAGCGGTATCCAACTGGCCTAAGCCCATGCCATTGATTCCATGTCTGTCTTGGTCCACAGCATCTGGGGTCTTCACTACGGTAATTTAATTGCAATTAATATTTAGATAGTTATATATGCTTATAGGTAATTGTTTTGAGGGCTCCCCAAACCACCCCCACGTTTGGTGATTCACTAGAAGAAATCACAGGACTCAGCTGTACTCATGACTAAGACTCATTAGAGCAAAAGGGTACAATACAGAATCAGCAAAGGGAAAAGATACAGGGGGCAAAGTCCAGAGGACTTGGGGCACCAGCTTTCAGTGGAGTCTCACATTCTGTGTTGGATTCCTCCAGCATTGTGACAGTTTGCCAAGTTATATCCATTAGTGCAATTCACTTGAGCACAGAGGTCCAGGGTTTTTCTCAGGGCTCAGTCATTGAGGGCTCTGTCTGGCATGTACCAAAATCCCAGAAGGGAACCAGGTGTTCAGGAGGAACCACATTGTTTGTACAAGCAGTTTAGGCACAGAGACCCACTTTTATCATTTAGGAAGTTTTTTGGTATTGTTTTTAATTTATTTATTGATTAAAGTATTACATATGTCCTTATTCCCCCCATTGCTCCCCCACCCCCTCACTCATGCCCTCACCGCCCATCCCCCCCTACCTTCCCTCTGAAGATTGACAGTCTGATCAATGCCTCTCTGTCTCTGGATCTGTTTTTGTTCATCAGTTTATGTTTTTCATCATTTATGAAGTTTTACATCAGGGTAAAGAACTGTTTATTAGTCAAGTTCTCAAACTCTTGTTGAGGGCCAACCTTATAAGCAGGCCTTTCTAAAGATAGGAAATCTCAAGCCTGCTATGTTAACTCTTCTGCATAGTAATAATACAGGTTTTGGACAAGATGATTTATGTTATGATTTGTTCTTACTTTAGTTTGTTATTTCAGGGTGTGCTGAGTAAATCAATTAATTGGAGGGAGTTGGAAAAGCAGTATTATGCACAGACAGTTTATGAGGAAGAAATTATTCACATGCTTGAATATTGTGGAGTAAGTATTTGTAATTTCTGTATAATGTTAGGGTAAGGGTTGATTGTGTTTAATGATTCAAATTTTTTTAAAAGAATTGCAAATTTTGGGCCCTGGCTGGGTAGCTAGTTGGTTAGAGCATCTCCTCATATGTCAAGGTTTCAGGTTTGATCCCCAGTCAGAATCAAACAATGAGGAAAAAAAATCAACCAGTGAAATGCATGAATAAGTGGAACAACAAATCCATGTTCTCTCTCTTCTCTCTATCTCTCTGTCTCCCTTCCTTCCTCTCTCTAAAGTCAATTTTTATTTTTTTAAAGTCAATTTTTTAAAAAGAATTGCAAATTTTTTAAAGCAATACTATTTATTTTTTAAAATTCTTTAAAAGAAAGTACAGATAAGTAAAATAACAGATACAGAAAATCATTCAAAGCAAATATGGTTTAATACGTTATTAAATAGAAACACATTTGTAATAGGTCAAAAATAGAGCTTGGCCACCCAGCTCAGAACTTGACCCCCAATCCTGAAACCACCTCCGTGTATCCTAATCAAAGGCCCTTCTCCCCTACTCTTATCATCCTGATTTTTTTAATAACTACTTCCTTCTTTCTTTAAGATAATTTTATTATTCAAGTGTACGGCTCTAGGTACTACAGCCTTTTCTTTTGTGACAAAGAATGAGTGATGGAGAGCTAGATGAAGAGAGACAGGGGAAAGGGATGGATACTACACTTCTTAATGTATATTTTCCCTTAAAATTTTTCTTGCCTGGCCAGTGTTGCTCAGTGGTTGAGGGTCTACCTAAGAACTAAGAGGTCAAGTGTTCGATTCCCAGTTAAGGCACATGCCTGGGTTGCAGGCTCGATACCCAGTGTGGTGCCTGCAGGAGGCAGCTAATCAATAATTTTCTCTCATCATAGATGTTTCTATCTTTTTCTCCCTCTCCCGTCTTCTCTGAAATCAATAAAAATAGATTTTTTTAAATAAAAAATAAAAAATCTAAGTGTTCAGAGGAGATAGTTTCTGAATGAAGTTAAGTTTAAGAGCAATTTCTGATTTTCTATGACCTTATATGCATACCCTTAGCTCATTTCTTTTTATTGTGATTTTGGGCTTTCTCTTCACTCTATCTCTTATTAAAGCAATAAGCTATTTGTCATTTAAGTTGCAAATATATTTTCCCAGGCTATCATTTTTATCTTTTGACTTTGCTTTTAGTATTTGACAAAGTTTATTTTTATTTAAATGATGCTATATTT
Source organism: Murina feae (assembly GCA_004026665.1). NCBI lineage: Eukaryota > Metazoa > Chordata > Mammalia > Chiroptera > Vespertilionidae > Murina > Murina feae. The sequence goes on from PVJC01028229.1 coordinate 10,412, forward strand.
ACAGGTTTTTAAGCTGAGTTCATACTTTAAAATTTTTCATAGGCAATATTTATTCCTTACTCATTTTTTTTTCCTTACTCACTGTTAATTATTATTAGTTCATACTGAAAAAGAGATTTGGTGTGGCTATTATATTACTGGCAGGATATACTCATTAGACTTTTGGAAGTTCTAGTAGATCTGGATTCCCATGCTTTGGCAATAAAAGTATGAGACAGACTAAATTACACTTTTTAATTACTGTTCAGTAGGAAACATTTAGCAGTAAAATATAAATCTTAGTCCTAAGTTAAATTTTTACATCTCTTTTCTCTTTTTAATTGTGGTAAAATATATACAACATGGAATGTACCATTTTAACCATTTCTAAATATACCATTCAATGGTATTTAAGTACATTCACATTGTTTTGCCACCATCACCTCCTCTGACAACACCATCCAGTTGCAGAACTTTCCATTTTCCTAAACTGAAATTCTGAACCTGTTAAACAGTAACTCTCCATTTCCACCTCCTCTTCATGCTGGCAACCACCATTCTACTTTTTCTCTCTATGAATTTGATTACTCTAGGTTCCTCATAAAAATATAATCATACATTATTTGACCTTTTGTGCCTGTTTTATTCATCTAGCATAATGTCTTCAAATTTCACCCATGTTTTAGCATGTGTCCGAAGTTCATTAATGATGCATTGTATGTATACAATGTTTTGTTTTTCCCTTTATTTGTTGATGGACATTTGTGGTTTTGTTTGAACAAAGTTATTAAATAAAATCCTACTTTTTATTAAATGATATTTTCCTTTCTTTTATATATTCAGACAGATTCTTTCAAAATGGGACAAGAGTTCGTGAAATGCTTCCCTAGCAATGCAGACAAGCTCACTAACCTTAATCTGGTTTCTAGAACTTTAAATTTAGATATGACAGACCAGGTTGTGTCCTCGAAACATGATGAGTGCCATAAATCTAGTAAAACATCTTTGTGTGCCACATCAGAAGGACTCCTGTTGAAAGATACTTCTAAGATGGAGTGCTTCAATCAAACACTTTCAACCAACAAAAGTAGTTATACAAGTTGTAATCCTCAGTCATACCACCTACTCAGTAAAGAACAAAGAAAAAAGAATCTTCAGAAAGAATCTTTGCTGTTTATGAAAGGAGTCATGGATGAATGTACTCATGTAGCCAATTTCTCAGGTATTAATTTTTATATAAAAGTGAGATATTTGATGATGTTAAATTTGTGAAATATTTTTAAGGATTTTAAGGATGCTTTATAAGTTAATTTTGTATTTTCCAGAGTATATTTATTGTTGACCCCAGAATGTGCTTAGCAAGATAAGCTGGTTACTTAAATGTATCATATTTTATCCATGAAAATCTAAGACCATCTTATAGTTCATTAAAAACATTGGCTTTTGTACCTTATTTAGAATGTTCATCTCACTGTATTAGAAATGAATATTACATTATGGTATAGAATAGTTGACTTTTAACTTATTCAAGAGAGTTCCAGTTTGACAAACGTTTTACTGATTGAATTTTATGATGCATTTTATTTTCTAATACAATGTAAGAGGATGTATAAAAATCTTAGAGATTTTGTTTCATTTTTTAAAATCTTGTACCTAGTTCCAGTAGACCCAAGCCTCATTATAGTGGTTCAAGCCAAAGAAGATGCATATATTCCACGAACTGGAGTTCGAAGTCTACAAGAAATTTGGCCTGGTTGTGAAATCCGATATCTAGAAGGGGGTCATATTAGTGCTTATCTTTTCAAACAAGGAGTCTTCAGGTAAGATGGTTGGTGTAAAACAGGTGTCTGTTTCGTTTTCGATTTTTTTTTTTTACATACAATAATGGGTATTTTTATTGTATCCTTTAGGTCCTCTTGTTTCTTCCTTATTTTCTCAATTCTCACACTGTGGTACTCTTTCCTTTCTTGTCCTCTTATTTTATTTTTCTTCTAGAGAATTAGGAAGTAGCATATGATAGGCATGCTTTATTATCTGATTTTACCCTCTTTAGATGTCAGTGGCCAGGTATTTTAGAGAATATGGAGGGACACAAGGGTTTGTAAAACTTGCCTAGGTTTTTCACTCCACATCTGTGGAATAATCTAGCAATGGTTTTTAGTAGCAAGTGAAAATTGAACCTTAAAATGGGAAGATAAGTATTGGTTTTAATATTAGTAACGTTTTTTGTTTTTAAATGCTTTTGATGAATTTTTTTCTTCTTAATATATTTTTGTTGATTTCAGAGAGGAAGGGAGAGATAGAAACATCAATGATGAGAATAATTGATCAGCTGCCTCCTGCACGCCCCCTACTGGGGACTGATTCTGAAATTTGGGCATGTGCCCTTGACCGGAATTGAACCCAGGACCCTTCAGGCCACAGGTCAACACTCTGTCCACTGAACCAAACCAGGTAGGATGATCTTTCTTCTAGATAGAAGAAGGAAAGAAGGATAGAGAGAAACATCAATGAGAAACACCATCAGTTGGCTATCTTATGCACACCCCCGCCTGGGGATCGAGCCCACAACCCAGGCATGTGCCCTGAACCAGAATTGAACCAGTGACCTCTTGGTTCATGAGGTGACACTCAACCACTGAGCCACACTGGCCAGGCAATATTAGTAATTTTATGATTCCAGTATTTGTTAGAACTTATAAAAACTTGTATGTTATAACTTGTGTTTTGGTATCCTGCATTATTTCAACTTATATTAAAATTTGATGGTAAAAGGTATCATTGGAATTTATCATTAGTGGTTAAATAAATTAGTTCACATAAAGTGCTTAGGTCAGTGCCCCGTGGGTAATAAGTGTTCCAAAATTTCCAGCTAGATAGCTATATAATAGAAAAATTGAGAGTGGTATATGTTTTATTTTATTTTTTTCCTCTCACTGTTTATCCCCTCTATGCCCTCTTAGACCTCCATCCAACCCCCCTGCAAGCACCACACTGTCATCTGTGTCTTATGAGGTCTTTTTTTTCTTCCTTTTTGCTCAGTCCTTGTACCATCCACCTTGATGTCCCCTCCCCCCAGAGATGTCTGCCTGCTCTCTACCTATGAGTCTGTCTCTATTTTGCTTAGTAGTTCTGTTTGTTCATTAAATTCCACATATGCATGAAATCATATGGTACTTTCTCTGTTTTTGACATTTTAAATTATTTTAATTGAAGAAATACTTCTTTGTATAGTTACTTAATTCAACTTGTGTCACCTTTTTTAGGTACAGATTAATTCTTTAAGTTTGTAATATACTGAAGCATGTAATAAACCTTTCTTTTTATTGTATGATTTCTTAAAAATTATTTATATTCAGCATTTGGCATTTGATCTGTTAGTTGGTAAGTGAGTACACTACCTACCCAATATGACTTTCTGGCACAGCAAAAGTAAAACAAAAAACAAACAAAAATTGTGAGTACCTAGGGTTGCTCAGGTTGCTCAAGTGGAGTCTAAAGTTCTGTTTATTTGTGAATCAGAGAGCCTGCATGATTGCTTTAGTAAATCGGTATCAAATTTATGTTTATCTTTTATGTATCTAAGTAGGAGTGTGGCTGAGAGGCATTATGAAGAAGAATCATAGTCAGCTGTGAAAACTCAAAAGTGCTCATTTAAAGGCTTCATTTGAGAAAGAGATGTTAGCTGTTACCATGTGCCAAGTAGTAGAGCAGCTGCTTCATAAGTGATTAACTCCTTTGCACAGAAATGGTGGGGAGGGGAGTGAATAAATTGCTTAGGTGTAGTCACTAGCTATTTGTTCTCCTTAAACCACTCTCACCCTCCCACTCCTACCCCCCGTCACTTCAAAACCCAAAAAAGTTTGGATGTCACTGGAGTAAAATCTTAAAAAATTCATTCATTATTCAGATGTAACACAAGTCACTCCTTTATGTGCTCTTATATTTTATGTTGATATTTATAATTGATTAATAATACAAGTGAATAATAGACTCTTCAAATTATTAAATAGGCATATGCATACCTTTCTTCCTCATATCTTATACCCAAGCCCAGATTGCAACCTTAGACATCAGGAAGTAAAAAAAATTCATTGTAGCCCTAGCCGGTTTGGCTCAGTGGATAGAGCATTGGCTTGTGGACTGAAAGGTCCCAGTTTTGATTCTGGTCAAGGGCACATGCCTGGGTTTTGGGCTCAATCCCCAGTAGGGGGCATGCAGGAGGCAGCCAGTCAATGATTCTCTTTCATCATTGATGTTTCCATCTCCTTTTCCCTCTCCCTTCCTCTCTGAAATCAATAAAAATATATTAAAAAATAAAAAAATAAATTCATTGTAGTAGAGCAAGTACCCAGTACTAGCTCTTGAGGGGAAATTGTCCAGTGGACAAACGTGTCAGGGCCTTCTATCTCACCTGCAGTCAACAAAATCGCTTTATGTGCTTACACCAGTGTGCAAATGTTCAGCATTAGTTTGTTTCTCTTATTGTTTGTTACATTTTACAAAGGACAAATATCTCAAACAAATACAAGTGTGACAAAAAGCTATGTGTTCCCAACATATTGGAAGTCATAATCTATTAGTAGGCTCCCAGTTTTAAAAATAATCTTACTATCTTTTTTAAGGATATGGAGAAATGCTTTGTCCAAGTAGGATACAGAATTAATATATTCTCATCGTTATTATTTAAACTGGGTGGAAATATAAGTGTATGGATTTGAACAAAACAAGCCTCACCCGAACCTGTTTGGCTCAGTGGATAGAATGTTGGCTCAAGGACTGAAGAGTCTGGGGTTTAATTCCGGTCAAGGGCACATACCTCTCAGTTGCAGGCTCCCTCCCCCGCCCAGGTCAGGGTACATGCAGGAGGCAACCAATCAATGTATCTATCTCACATGGATGTTTCTCTCTGTCTGTCCCTTTCCCTTACAAAAAACAAAACAAAAAAAAAAACACAACAAAAAACCCACAAGCTCATTGGAAATATATAACATTACAGTAGATACTTTAGAGTGATGGGATTATGACTTTTTCCCCTTTTTGCTTTTGGATTTTCTGAACATTCTACTCTAAAAATGTTGGCCAGTGTGGTTCAGTGGTTGAGCATCAACCCATGAAACAAGAGGTTTAATTCCTAGTCCGGACACATGCCTGGGTAATGGGGGCTCAATCCCCAATAGAGGGTGTGCAGGTGGCAGCCCTTTGATGTTTATCTCATTGATGTTTCTATCTCTCTATCCCTCACCCTTTAAAATCAATAAAAACATTTTTTAAATTCTAAAGTAAATAAAAATGTAGGCTCTCACAATGTGAAAAAAATAAGCGTTGAAAATAGTGTCTTTTAATGGGCAGTGAATTTGACTCTTCCTTTCCACTTAAAGTACCTAGTAAAATTAATGTGGAAAACTAAGGCTTTTAATTTTAAGTTCAGTTGCTAGGAACATGTTTTAATAAAGAAAAGGTATCTATGTCATAATATATGAAATAGGTTTAATACTATATTTATAAAGTTATATAGCCAGTTGATATTCAACAAGTAACAAAATAAAAAGAAACTAGTTTCCTTATCATTTATGTATTATACATATATATTATATAAACCCTAAGGCACAAAAAAAGTTGCTTCACAGGAAAAAATGGTGCTGAACACATCATTAGTTGGAAATACATTTGAAGTTTTCCAGTAGTGGTGAAGCTAATGGATCCTAACACCCACCTTTCAGGTACTTGCCTCTTTCACAGCTCTTTAGAGCCGAGGTCAGGCTGCAAGCCAAAGGTAATTTTGGAAATAACTTAAAGTAAAAGCAATGTATGTTCCCCCTTTTTGGTAATTACTTGTAGTTTTTCATTTTTTATTATAGACGAGCCATCTATGATGCATTTGAACGCTTTCTGGACAAATATGCTAACTGATTGGATCACTGTGTGTAACCAGAGTGGCCATCATGTTTCTCACAAAAGGAGTTTCATCCTTTGACGATGTGAAATCAGTAAGACAGCACTATATATCTCATTGCTATCTATTTAGTCTGGAATCCAGTGTTACAGGTCAGTCAACTATAGTCTTTGAATGCATTTGAATAACTTTAAACCAATATTTGGATGAAATGATGTTGAAGTATTTTGTTGTTATTTGTGGGACTCCCATATAGTCAATATTTCTACTTATGAAAACTTTACATTTTTAATTATGAATAGTTTATTAAATTAAAATAAATGTATTCACAGAAACTGTATTGGTTTATACAGAGCTGCAAAGGCAAAGTTTGTAATACATCAGCTTGATTATATACCTTTATATGATATTTCTACTACTGCCTTGCTTTGAGAAACATGTTTATTTCTTCTGTGGATCCATAGTGCATTTATAATCTTATTTTCCTTTTTAATTTTCTGCCATGGAAATACTTAATGATGTATGAAATCCCTGTTAACTTTGAATTCTAAAAAATCCTGATTGTTTTGTGTATAAGTGCTTTTAATAATTAAAATGAATGTGGGAATACAGACATGATGCAAAAGACTTGGCTAAACTTTATAAATGCCTAATACTGGGTTAGGGAAAAAAAGCCAAGTGTATTTCTGCTATTTAACAACTTTCAATTCATGAACAATGGAAATAACTATCGCATTAATTGAGACATCGTGTCTTAACATTTTCTTATATGTATATCTACTCTGGGTTTGCAAACCCTGATATATCTAACTTCACTATTTAGGTCAAGAATGTAACCAGTTTGACTTTTTAATTTCAAAAATTAACCATAATGAAATCAATCCATCCTAAATAAACTTCACAGAAAAGTTATAACTAATAACTTTTTTTAATTGAAAAATTACATGGCTAGATTTGGTGCTTTCTTTTTAGTATAAACTTCTGAAGCCGAGAGCTAAAATACTCTCAAAAGTGGAAAATATTTTTGAGTATTGTGTCAAGGCTTAGAATAAATGTATTTGAGTTTTATTTATTTGAAATTTGTATTATCTATAGATTGTATTTAAATATGTATTCCTAGTCTAGTAAGGGTATTGGAACTATAATGTGCCTTTATAGCCTTTTAAAAGGAAATTCAGTCACTCTAATGCCTCCATCATTTTAATTTTTAAAGACTTTTAAAATTACTAAAGTCATTGATGGCATAGTAATGAATATTTCTTACTAGGCAATAATGTACTATGTTGTGTGACTTTCTATTGGTAAAAGAATGACATTTTAATATTTCATTTAAATTAACTCTTGGGCATAACTAATTTTTCCCAAATAAATGTGAAAGAAGGTATTTTAAAGATTTCATCTCCTAACCAGATGTATTAAGAATATATCTCTGAGGGAACACTTGAGATCTTGTTTCCCAGTATATCATCCATTGGCGCAAATAAACTTAAATTCTCAAAAAAAGAATATACCCTAGCAGTTACCTAACCTGATTAATTATTCGAAGTCAAAATATCTTTTCTTACAGTTTTTATCTACTGTAAGAATATATATGTGCATACATAAGCACACACACACAAAGCAGTACTGCTGCCATTTTTAGCATCCTATCTAATAAAAGAGTAATATGCAAATTGACAGTCACTTCAACACACAAGATGGCCACCCCCATGTGGACACAGGATGGCTGCCACAAGATAGGCTGCAGGGGAGAGCTGTTGGGGGCAATTTGGCTGGCAGGGGAGCAGTTAGGGAGTGATCAGGCTGGCAGGCAGAAGCAGTTAGGGGAAATCAGGCAGGCAGGCAAGTGGTTGGGAGCCAGCAGTCCTGGATTATGAGAGGGATGACCCAGATTGGAGAGGGTACAGGCTGGGCTGAGGGACACCACACACACACACCCGTGCACAAATTTTGTGCACTGGGCCTCTAGTCTATAATAAAAGTGTAATATGCTAAGTAGACTGGACGTCATTCTGTACGACTTTCTGGACAAAGCCAGGGCCGAAGAGAAAAGCCCTAGTCCTAGGTGCCTGCCAGCGGCCAGAGGGAAGCCCAGGTCCTGGGTGCCAGCTGGGGCTGGGAGGGAAGCTGGTGCCGGCATCTGGGGGAAGGAGGCCCACTCCTGCATGAATTTCATGCATTGGGCCTCTAGTTCCATAAACTGCTAGAAATTCATTTAGCTAAGTTGCAAACTGGTAGTTAATACAGGCCAGCTTAGCCCAAAGTTGCTTTATCCAGTATGCATAATATTTTAAAATTTGAAATGTGTTCACATTGGCATGCATTCCAGTTTGCCACAATCTACTGGACTCCCTCATGTTAGACCATATCACTACTTTGTGTTTCCTACTTAACTCTAAAAACATCTGAGTTTGAGACTCTTGATTTAGATGTGTGGTTAGAAAAATTTTCTGAATTTCATGATTTCCTAATGTTCTAATTACTATCAAGTAATTTTATGCATTTTAAATTATTTCTTATGAAGGTAATTTTTTAATGTGGTGCTTTCTCTTGTAAAGAATATTGAATTGTTAACATTGTAACTTAAATTTTTAAAATCATTTCCAAATATTTTATACTTCACAATAAAAGCTTATTTAAAAAGTTACTTACGTTCAAGAATATTACTTTAATATAGAATACATAAATATGTCACATTTCATTAATGTATCCAAACTTGAAGTATGTATTCCTTAGTTATATTATGACCCAAATAAAGTAAGGCATAAATAAGCTAGGGAGGGGCCCTTCCCAGATAGCTCAGTTGGTCCCCTTATGCCAGGGTTGCAGATTCAATCTCCGATCAGGGCACATCATAAATAAGTGGAACAACAAATTGATTGTCTATCTCTTTCATTTTCTCTTTAAAATCAATAAATGGCCCGAGCTAGTTTGGCTCAGTGGGTAGAGTGTCGGCCTGTGGACTGAAGGGTCCCGGGTTCAATTCCAGTCAAAGGCACATGCCTGGATTGCGGGCTTAATCCCCAGTAGAAGATGTGCAGGAGGTAGCCAATCAGTGATTCTCATCATTGATGTTTCTATCTCTCTCTCTCTCTGAAATCAACAACAACAATAACAACAACAACAACAAAATATATATATATATATATATATATATATATATATATATATATATATAAATATTTTATTGATTTTTTTACAGAGAGGAAGGGAGATGGATAGAGTGTTAGAAACATCAATGAGAGAGAAGCATGGATCAGCTGCCTCCTGCACACCCCACATTGGGGATGTGCCCGCAACCAAGGTACATGCCCTTGACCGGAATCGAACCTGGGACCCTTCAGTCTGCAGGCCGACGCTCTATCCACTGAACCAAACCGGTCAGGGCAACAAAAATATATTAATAAATAAGTAAACTACACTTTCAAAAAATAAAAAAAATAGGGACATCTACACAATGGAATACTACACTGCTATAAAAAAGAAAGAAATCTTACTATTTGAAACAGCGTGGATGGACCTGAAGAGCATTATGCTAAGTGAAATAAGCCAGTTGGAGAAAGATGATATTTATCTTTCTATGATCTTACTCATTTGTGGAATATTATGAACAACATAAACTGATGAACAAAAATAGATCCAAAGTCATAGAAGCATTGAACAGACAGACAAACCTTAGAGGGAAGGCAAGGTATGGGGATAGGGAGGAGGTAAGAGATCAACCAAAGGACTTGTATGCATGCATGTAAGCATAACCAATGGAGACAGTAGGGGGGGGTGAAGGTATGTGCTGGGGGCGGGAGCAGGTGGGGAGCGGTAAATTGGGGGAAAAGGAGACATGTCTCCTTAAATTCTTTCAACAATAAAGAATTTAAGTTAGCCCTAACTGGTTTGGCTCAGTGGATAGAGCATCGGCCTGCAGACTCAGGGGTCCCAGGTTCCATTCCAGTCAAGGGCAACCTTGACTGCGGGCGCATCTCCAGTAGGGAGTGTGTGGGAGGCAGCTGATCGATGTTTCTCTCTCATTGGTGTTTCTAACTCTCCCTTCCTCTCTGTAATAAATTTTTTAAAAAAGAATTTAAATTAAAAAACAAAAAATTAGCCCTGGTCGGTTTGGCTTAGTGGATAGAGTGCCGGCCTGCGGACCGAGGAGTCCCCAGTTCAATTCTGGTCAGGGGCACATGCCTGGGTTGCGGGCTCAGTCCAACATGCAGGAAGCAGCCAGTCAGTGGTTCCTTCTCATCGATGTTTCTGTTTCTTCCCCTCTGAAGTCAATAAAAATATTTTTTTAAAAAATAATATAAATAAAATATCTAATATAATAAAAGAGAAACATGCAAATTTGACCATTACCACCAGCCAATCAGAGCAGCTGTATGCAAATTAACCCAGCCAAGATGGAGGTCCACTGCCCGGCTCCACCCTGGGTGTGTTTGCTCAGCAGCAGGGCTCCACCGAGGGATTCTGCACCAGCGTCCACCCCAGGGTTGACTCCCTTCACCCCGAGTGCACAAATTTTTGTGCACCGGGCCCCTAGTTAAATAAATAAAAATAAGCTAGGGAAGCTCTAACAGAATCATATTCAGTATCCACAAGAGCCAAAATTTCCCTCCAAATATTTGATCCCAGGGAAACCAGCATTCTGACAAACCATTGCTGTCTGAATGTTGTATAGCTCACTATTGGATATGATTACATTTATACTAGTAAATGTACTGCAAACAATTAAAATCTAGAAATTAGAAAACTATAGACTGGGAATGGACATCCTGTGTAGAAGTTGCTATAGAAGCTGGGTTTGGATATAAAAGGAAAGATTATGGCAGGTGACACAAAGGGAAAGGTATGTTTTGCAGGAGTAGTTAACTTAATCCTACCAGACCGCTGTACCGATTTTTTAGTAATTTCTGAATCTGCCGCTATACCACTTTGCCTAGGTACTTTGCCTAGTACGTGAAAAAAATGCGTCACAAACTAAAAATAACGAACCAATCGTGGTCAAACCTCATGGTTAGCCATTGCAAATGTCTGCCCCCATGTGTTTGAATTGACTTTGTGTGGTTTAAGAGACAGGTTCAGGGCCTCAGGCCTGGTAGAGTTATTCTAGGAATAGTCACATAGAATCTTAGGTAACCAAAGATTGCATGAAGAATTTTGAGACAGTTTTAATTATAACATGTTGGACCAAAAGAACCAGAAATAATTTTCTCAGGACCCAAAGAGCTAATGTGCAGATTTACCAAATTTTATTTATCAAAGAAAATGTAAACAACTGTAAAGAGTCAAATCTGTGACCACCTAAAGTAAAACAGTTTTTCTCCATACGAGACCTGGGTACTTCCACAAAGAGGTGTATGTACTCTAGGACTTTGCTGCTCAAAGTGTGGTCACTCCATGGACAGTATCAACAATGACTTAATACTAATGATAGTAATATTTAACTTTTTCAAAATATCCTACAAGTAAACTAAATTCAAAGAAGCATAACTTCTAGTTCTCAAAGAACAGGGATTTTCAAATAATAGAGTGTAGAATTTGTCAATGTAAGAAACATCCAGCCCTAACTGGTTTGGCTCAGTAGATAGGGCATCCACCTGCATCCTGAAAGGTCCCTGATTCCATTCTCATCAAGGCTATGTACCTTGGTTGCAGGCACATCCTCAGTAGGAGGTGTGTAGGAGGCAGCTGATGGATGTTTCTCATTGATGTTTCTATCCCTCTCCCTTCCTCTCTGTAAAAAAAAATCAATAAAATATATTGAAAGAAAGGAAGAAAAGGAAAAGAAGGGGAGAGGGAGGGAAGGAGGGAGGGGAAGGGAGGGAGGGAGGAGAAAGGAGGGAGGGAGGGAGGGAGGGAAGGAGAGAGAGAGAGAGAGAGAGAGAGAGAGAGAGAGAGAGAGAGAGAGAGATCCAAACCTGTAGAGAGTGTTTAGGAGTTTGAGCCAAAGAACAACATATGCATAAGTGCCAATACACTACTGACATTAGAGTTTCCCAGCTTTTATGCATTTGAAGTAAGGAAAATTTCATGGTTGGTGGGCAAAAGCCAGGCAGGGATTAGATTACAAAACAGTTAACAAGATTATGTGCTCTCCTGAGGGTTAATACCCCCTTCCAGTGGTAATACTGATGTTTCTAAGGGGTGTTAATCTACATGCACAAGAACAATGGACAGGGCTGGCTTAAAACCTTTCCGTAAAGAAGTTTATAGGCCTCAGGCTTGACTGCCCAAGGTGCGGTCAGATAGCCCTGAGGCTACTTTCCACAAAAAACCCTTTTTTTTTCCTTCCACCCACATTGTAAATGAAATCTAAATAGTTTGCCACTAAAGGCAGAGTATCAATCCTAGCTATTATTGGTGGCAAGGTCTTAGGCAAGACACTTAAACATTTAAGAGAGAGTTCCTACTTACCTGGAAAGGTAACCTAGATTTGTTTTGAAACTATGTTTTCATAGAAAGCACAGTGGGTTGTGTTTTTTTTTTTTTTTTGGGGGGGGGGTGTTTTGTCTTTTTTACCTATTTGTATAATACAAATA
>PVJC01028230.1:0-22722 GCA_004026665.1 Murina feae
AAAAGAAATGAAAAATAGAACCAGTATTGAAGCACCACTGTCTGAGCAAATGGCAGGTGTGTGCACTCCAGATGGTTTTTGATGGCAACTGTCAGAGTTACATGATCTTTGACCAGAACTGGATGTTGACTCTGAGCTGTAAAAAATTTAACACTACCCTGACTCTAAGGTAAATATTCAAGATGAAAACAAGCTTTTCTAGTAACTCTGGTCAATGCTGACACCCCAAAATAAATAAAGCCACAATGGCTATTTTCTTTGTGAACAAGAACCTGTAACATGTCCAGTTCTTTTGCTTTTTTTCTTCATTTCTAAACATGCAGTCAGTCATAGATTTTGACATTGTTTTCTATGTAACGTAATCACTGCTTCTTGTCTTTGCCTTGAAAGTTGACTATTTTTCATTATTAGCTGGTATCTGGGGACCAAATGTACATTCCAAATTACATAGAATGTAAGCCACTTACATAGATTGAGAGTTCCCAACCTATCAGAGATGCCTCAGAGTGGAAACATTGTTGTTACCACTGGTTAAAGCCATTCTACAATCACTTTGCAGGCTTTGTGATGTTCAGGAGAACCTAAACAAAAAACATGAATAATGTTTTTAATATAACAAAGACTGACTGCCATAAGCCATTTGTGCTTAAACTAAATTGTCATAGGGCTAAGTGCTATATGTAATTCAAAATACAATTCAAGACAAATACCAACACTGAATTATAAATTCTTTAAATAATGAAAATATGCATAGAATATATTACTTTTTAATCCCCATGGAAGTAATAATTATAGGATAAAAAAGTAGACCCCTTCTAAACTATGAAGATTCTTTATAATAATTAAATAATTATTTATTCAGGATGGAGAATGGAGAAAGTGACTTTGCATGAAAGTAGGGTGAGACTATCGAGGTCTGACTTTATATTAATTCTAGAGGCCTGATGCACAAAATTCATGCAAGGGGCCTGGCTCTAGCAGCCCCAGCTGACTCAGCCGGCCCTCAGAGCCCCTTACATCCCCTTGCAGCCCCAGCTGGTCCTCGCAGCCCCAGTTTTGTCTGGGACCTTCTGGACAGTCATTTGGCTGTTTGATATAATTAGCATATTAACTCTTTATTATATAGAACTAGCGGCCTGGTGCACAAAATGCGTGCACAGAGTGGAGTGGTGGGTGGGGATGGTGACCCTCAGCCCAACCTGCACCCTTTCCAATCTGGGATCCCTTGAGGGATGTCCGACTGCCCGTTTAGTGGGATTAAGCCTAAACGGGCTGTCGGACATCCCTTTCACAATCCAGACTGCTGGCTCCTGACCTCTCACCTGCCAATTGCCCCTAACCCCTCCCCTGCCAGACTGATCAACACCTAACTGCTCCTGTGCTGGCCTGATTGCCACTAACTGTCCTCCCGCTGCCAGGATGGTCCCCCCCAACTGTCCTCCTCTGTCAGCCTGGTCCCCCCCAAACTGTCCTCCCCTGCAGGCTTGGGTCCCCCCTAACTGTCCTCCCCTCCAGTCCTGGGTCCCCCCCAACTGCCCTACCCTGCAGGCCTGGGTCCCCCCCAACTTTCCTCCCCTGCAGTCCTGGGTCCCTCCTCTGCCAGCCTGGTCCCCCCCTACTGCCCTCCCCTGCAGGCCTGGGTCCCTCCCAACTGCCCTCCCTTGCTGGCCATCTTATGGTGGCCATCTTTGACCACATGGGGGAAGTCATCTTGTGATGGTCAATTTTCATATTACTCTTTTATTAGATAGGATAGTAAAGTCTGCCTCTTGTGATTGTTTTAATCACAAACATCTACTTAACACTGTGTACCAGTCACTTTCACATCAGGAGACTATATCTAATATTTATTGAGTACCCTCTATTTACCGAGCACTCTACATATTGACTTCATTGTGAAATCCTTATGATCATTCTGTGAGGTAGATATTAGTTAGAATCATGTGACATTTCAGTTTTGGGGGATCAAAAAGGCCAAATATTAGGAAACTTACCAAGTCTGCCCTGAATGCTAATGTGTTCGTTTTACAGATGGTTCAGGGAAATTTGATAATTTAAAGTTTATACTTCAAATATATGATAGAGTTGAGATTTCAATCCAGACTGTTTTACCATCCTATCATGCCTCACTTTATCTTGTAAATTGTTATTAAAGTTGGAAGGATCCTAGACCCCTCCAAATTATAAATTTATTATCTCTACCCCCATGCAAGCCAAAATATATGAATGGTTTCAGTATCTTGTCTTCAGTTTTAAAGACTTAATCTATTAAAATCTTTCTTTCTTTACATAGCAACTGTCATCGTTTCATTAAGTTCATTATGGCTAGACTCATTGTATTTCCTTAACTAAAATGTGGAACATGTGACCAGAGAGAAACATGGGTAGTTACGAGGAAAAGGACATAAAATAATTATGACAGGTATTTTGAAAGAATGATCATCATGACACAGTACCTGCACAGTACAGTATACTTGCTTATGTGGCTGCCACACTCTACTTGGGGCTCCCGGAGAGCAGGTTCTATGTCTTACTAATATTTATAGAACGTGAGAGAGTAGGAACAAGACATTCTCTTTTCTCTTAAAAACTCTACACGAGTTTTAAACATTCATAGGACAACTATTTATCAAGTACTTCTTATGCACCAGGTGTTTTGTTACATGCTGTGTTATATATGTGGGAGGTTTCTGAGAAAATAGAAAATTTTAATCAGGAAATTATACTAGCATGAATCAAAATCATCTGGAGGGCTCATTAAAACACTGATTTCTGGGCCTACCCTCGAGTTTTAGATTCAGTAGATATGAGGCGAAGCCCAAGAATTTGCTTTTTAAAAAGTCTTTGTTGTTGAGAGAATTACAGATGCCTCACTTATTTTTCTCCCCCTTGACTCTTCCCACTTGGTTCCCACCCCACTTGAGACCTTCATCACCTTATTTTCCATGTTCATGGGCAATACATATATGCATATAAGTTCTGTGGTTAACTTCTTCCAGCTGGTTCCTGCCTGCTTTCCTCTGAGATTCATCAGTCTGTTCCATGTTTCCATGGCTCTGATATCATTTTATTCATCAGTTTATTGTGTTCAATAGATTCCACATATAAGTGAGATCTTTGATATTTGTCTTTCTCTAACTGCTTATTTTGCTTAGCAAATTTATTTCCGGGTCCCTCTATGCTGTTTCAAAGGGTAATGGATCTTCATATATATACATATGTATAACTGCACAGTATTCCATTGTGTAAATATATCACAATTTTTTATCCATTCATCTACTGACAGGCACCTGTGCTATTTCCAAATCTTAGCTATTGTAAGTAACACTGCTATGAACATAGGGGTGCATATATTCATTCTAATTGGTGTTTTGGGATTCTTAGAATGTGCTTCTAGAAGTGAGATCACTGGCTCAAGTGGGAGTTCCATTTTTAATTTTTTTGAGGAAACTCCACTGATTTCCATAGTGGCTACACCAGTCTGCATTCCCACCAACAGTGTACTGGGGTTCTTTCTTCTCCCCATCTTTGCCAGCACTTGTTACTTGTTGATTTGTTGATGATAGCCATTCTACGTGTGAGGTTGTACCTCACTGTAATTTTAATTTTGCATCTCTCTGATGAGTAGTGACATTGAGCATTTTCTTTATTTTTTTCTTTATTGATTAAGGTATTACATATGTGTGAGCATTTTTTTCATATGTCTCTTACCTATTTGTATGCCCTCTTTGGAGAAGTGTCTATTCAGGTCCTCTGCCCATTTTTTAATTGGATTGTTTGTCTTCCTTTTGTTGAGTTGTATGAGTACTTTATATATTTTGGAAATTGACTCCTTATCAGGTCTAAAACAAAGACTCCAAAAATTTATATGGAACCAAATAAGACTCCAAGTAGCTACAACAATATTAAGAAAGAACAACAAAGTTAGAGGAATCACAATACCAGATATCAGGTTATACTACAAAGCTGCTGTAATCAAAACAACCTGGTACTGGCACCAGAACAGGCATGTAGACCATGGAACAGAACAGAGAACCCAGAAATTGACCTAAGCCATTATGCTCAATTACTATTTGACAAAGAACATACAATGTAGTAAAAACAATCTATTCGATAAGTGGTGTTGGGAAAATTGCACAGGTACATCCAAAAAAATGAAACTAGACCACCAACTTACACCATACACAAGAATAAACTTAAAATGGATAAGAGATTTAAAAATAAGTCAAGATGCCCTGACCGGTTTGGCTCAGTGGATAGAGCGTGGGCCTGCAGACTCAAAGGTCCCGGGTTCGATTCCAGTCAAGGGCATGTACCTTGGTTGCAGGCACATTCCCAGTGGGGGGTGTGCAAGAGGCAGCTGATCAATGTCTCTCTCTCTATCCCTCTCCCTTCCTCTCTGTAAAAAATCAATCAAATATATTTTTAAAAAATAAAATAAATAAAAATAAGTCATGAACCCATAAAAATCCTAGAAGAAAACAAAATATTAGCCATCTCACATAGCATAATTTTCATCAATACATCACCTAGGGCAAGAGAAACAAAGGCAAAAAATAAATAAGTGGGACCACATCACCCAAAAAGGCTTCTGCGCAACAAAAGAAACCAGCACCAACATGAAAAGGGAACCAACTGTACGGGAGAACATATTCGCCAATGATACATCTGGTAAGGAATTTGGATTTTTAACAAATTCCAAAATTATGCTCATGATGCTGATCTGGCAATGATTACTTTGTGAACGACTCATATGGACCATTGAAGACTCGGGAAGCAAAATGAGCAATATCACAAAGATGGAATCAACATAAGGAGCATGGCCTGTCTGCAATATAAATGTAGCTGTTAAGCTACCCTGACTTGTTCCTTTGAAGGAAATCTACCTCACTGCATCCTGGGACTGATTTGTTCTCCTAGCTCTGACCTACCTGCCACGTGGCACAACCTCAGCTGAACCTGAGACAGCTGCCAGCCACCCACCCAAGTTAGAAGCCTTAAGAATCCAACAGGAGTCACTTCCTTACTGTTTAATTAAGCCGTCAAAGAATTAAAGATTGAGCCAAATGGAAAATTAGCCAGGCTTTATTAGGAGCAAATGGGCGAGTCCACAGTCCCCTGGAAGGGAGAGGGGCGGGTGGAGCCGTGCCCGAACCGAACTGGGTTGCGTTTTTAAGGTCTGGGGCAGGGGGATGAGGAGAGGGGTTTGGTATGAGGGAGTGGTCCACAGTTTGCCAACCTGTAACTTTTCCAGTCTTACCCAAGACTCCCCGGGTGTTGCTGGTGCCAGGGGGCTATGGTTGAGCAAGTAGTTTCAGGATCTCAGCATTGTTTCAGGAATCCATCATTATTGCCGTTTATGGTCAGGGCAGTCGGGCTGCACCTGGGGTGGGGGATGATTTATGGCTTTTCCCCACGGGTGAATGCTTGGACACTTACCTCCAATATTACTACAGTCTGTATCTGTAGAGTTCCTTATTAAGGCCAACTGAGTCCATAGGCTGCTCTACAAAAGTAAATTTTCTTTAAGGTACTCAAGCAGCTCATTGTTTTATAAAACATTTCAAGAATGCTTAGAGCACAATTTTCTTTTGCAGCTATTTAAAATCTTATTCCCAAAGGTTTATAGAAATCGAATTTTTAATTCTCTTCCAACTAACGCCAGTCTTTACTGTCACTCCCTGGGTCTCTGGTGAGCTCAACTTCAAATGATGAAAGACTTTTGCCTCACAATCTCTCACCAGCAACAGACATCTGCATATCTAAAACTTAACTTGTATTATTTATTTAAAAAACTGAGAAGTTGAGGTTTTAATCAATATTTTCTAGATTGATTCATGAACCTTGACCTACATGCTACATCTGAACTCATGGATCATAAAGCACATTTAGTGAGGCGATATTGCATTTTATCTTCTTTGTCTTACCAAGTAAAGAAATTTACTCATTAATAAAGTGAATAGAGTGTCTAATGAGCAACTGTCATATGGAGACTATATTATCTAATTTGGTGGGAAACCATCAAAAAAGAGACTGTACCCCTATGCATCTGTATCTATTCATCTATCTGTGTATCATCTACCTATTACTCACTCTATGAACAATAATCATTTTAAATTCAGTAATAGTACCAGCAGGAAAAAATTTAAAAAAAAAATGTTGTTTCAAAAAAGCAAATGGAATACCAAGAGAAAAAGAAAAGCAAAAAGAAAGATAAGAAATATATTTTAAAGATAATAATAATACAGCAATTAGAAACTCATTTGGATGTTTCCCCTTGCAAAGAGACATTAAAATGTGAGAAAGAGCTTCAATCTTCTCTCTTCCTACATTTGAAAAGACTTAATACCTCAAATCAAACTAAGGGACAATTTGCATTTTGGAGGTAGCCCCTAAATGTTTGCAGCTATTCATAGAACAACAACCACAGTGAAACATCAGGAAGGAAGGCTGCAATCTTCCAGGATGTTCTGATTACTTTTATTTACTTAAGATTGTGTTTACCTTTTTTAAAGAAAGTAATCACTAGCAATGTGGAACACATGAAAAATAAAATAACTCAACATTAAAATATGTGGGACATTCCAATTAGTAACTAGAGGTATTATTTCTAGTAAAGATAGAGAAAGATTAAAAATTTTCAGGTCAGCAAAAATGACTTGCTAGGCTAGTCACACTCCAGGGTATCTATTAAGCATTTATTTGTCCTAAGATATGTACTCCTAATTTATTCTATTTCTATGACCTACAAAAAGTAAATGCAAGAAAAAAAGTAAATATATGATTTGCATTTGTGTACAATAAATTGTTAATAAGTTAGAATCAACTAAATTAGACTCCCATAAATTAACTAGGTTGGTACTGAAGCTTCTAACATCTCTAGAAAATAACATAATTATAAGATACTTTGAGGGGACTTTGCTATATCAGTTTTTCCTGTGCAAATGATACTCCCAACGGAAAAAGAACCTCATTTAATTTTATAGTTAAGGGATAACTTTTCCCACAACTGGTTAGTTCTGATGGCTGTGTTTCTTTAAATTCCTCAACATTCCCAATTATTTCTGATTCACAGATGAACCCCGCACACCACGCATGTGCCTCCTTCCCTTACCATGCCTCACTTCTGACCAAGAAAGTGACTCAAGAACACCAGCTCTTGATCCCGTGAGAATCAGGTGAAAAACTCTGAATCCAAATGCAGAGGGAAAGAAAAAACTGAGAGGATCAGACCCCAAAGCAGCCTGCTCTTCAGGGACAGCCAGTCTACACTGGCTGCTATTCCTCCCAAAGCCTCTCCATCTACACTGCTCATTTCCTAGGACTACTGCAACAAATTACCACAAATGGGTGGTTTTATTCTTTTAAATATATGTTTATTGATTTCAGAGAGGAAGGGAAAGAAAGAGAGAGGTAGGAAACATCAATAATGAGAGAGAATCATTGATAGGCTTCCTCCTATATACCCCTCACCTGGGATTTTAGCGTGCAACCCAGGCATTGCCCTGACCAAGAATCCAACGGTGACCTCCTGGCTCATAGGTCAAAGGTCAACCACTGAGCCACACCAGCTGGGCACAATCTGGGTGGTTTGCAATAACAGACATTTATTCTTTCAGTTCTGGATGCCAGAAACCCAAAATCAGGGCATTCCTGGGCCACACTCTAGAGGAGAAGGCTCCAGAGAGGAACCCACCCTTGCCTCTTCCAGCTTTGGGAGCTCCTGGTGTCCTTTAGCTTGTGTCAGCGTCATGCCTACCTATGCCTCTGTCTTCACATGGCCTTTTTTTGTGCATTAGTAGAGTGCTTTTCAAGGAACAAAGTAATTCAAAGTCTGACACCATCCCATTTGATGGTCATTTCTCCATAATGGAGGTACTAGTATTTTCATTTTACAGAAGACATAACTGAGTTCAAGGTTACTAGCTAGGTAGGAGATCATAGTCTTAACCTCAGGTTTTCTAAGTTCACGTCCTATGATATCAAACTACTTCTTTTTTCCCTCATATACACACAGGCTAAAATATTTTCAAAGTATTTTTAATAAATTTATTGAAGAACATAGGTCAATAACATTTGTAGAAGATTCAGGTGTACAATTTTATAATATACCATCTGTTTATTGCAATGTGTGTTCATCATCCAAAGTCTAGTTTCCTTCCATCACCATCTCTTCCCCAATACTGTCTTCTATCTCCCTCACTCCCCTTTCCTTCTGGTAATTACCATACGTTGTCTGTGTCCATGAATCTGTTTGTTTTATTTGTTCATTTATTGCTTTCTGTTTTATAATTGAGAGCCTAGAAATAAGTCCACACCTCCATGGGCAATTAGTTTTCCACACAGGTTCCAAAAACATACAATGAAGAAAGGAAAGCCTCTTTACTAAATGGTGTTGAGAAAACTGGAAAACCACATGCAAAACAATGAAACTAGGCTTCTCTCTGAATCATAAACAATTTAACGCAGAACAGATTAAAAACTTGACTATATTGCCCAGTCAGCATGGCTCAGTGATTGAGTGTCCACCTATAAACCAGGAAGTCAGGGTTTGATTCCTGGTCGGGGAACATGCCTGGGTTGGGGGCTTGATCCCCAGTGTGGGACATATAGGAGGCAGCTAATCAATATTTCTCTGTCATCATTGATGTTTCTATCTCTCTCTCTCCTTCCCCCTTCTATAAAATCAATAAAAATATATATATTTTTTAAATCTTGACTATAATACCTGAAATAATAAAATACCATAGGTACTAAACTTATGGACATTGGTCTCTGAGGGGTTTTTGTGAACATAATCTTAAAGGCAAGAAAAGTAAAAGCACAAATAAATAAATAAAACAAAAACAAACTAAAAAGCTTCTGCAGAGCAAAAGAAACCATCGACAAAACAAAAAGGCAACCAACTGAATGGAAAACATATTTGCAAATAATATCTCTGATGAGTCTAATATAAAAATATATAAAAATTAATATCTAAACTAATAAAAGAGTAATATGCAAATTAGCCATCACTCCTAGACACCTAAGCCACACCTATTAGCCAAGCCACGCCCACAAGCCAATCAGAGCAGCAGTATGCAAATTAACCCAGCCAAGATGGCGGCCGGCAGCCATGGAGCTAAAGCAAACAGGAGGCTTCTGTTGCACCAGCGATGGAGTTGAAAGTGCCTGCTTAGGCTGGCAGGGCCTCTGCTCAAGGCAACAGTGTTTCAATTATAGAAGCCACAGAGCTGAAGCAAACAGGAGGCTTTGTTGCCTGCTTAAGGCCTCAGCTCAAAGCAACAAAGTTTCAATTATAGAAGATAAATAAGCCCCAGAAACCTGATTCCAGCCAGCCTCGCTGGGATGTTGGGTCAATGGGAGCTGTGGGCAGCCTGAAAACAGCCCTCAGCCCCTCACCCAGGCTGTCCAGATACCCCAGTAGTGACCTGAACCCTGAAGGGACTGTTGGCAGCCTGAAAATGGCCCTCAGCCTCTCACCCAGGCTGGCCACACCCCCATAGGGTGAGGGTCCCCACTAGGGGGCTTGGCCAGCCTGCAAAGAGCCATCAGCCCCTCACCCAAGCTGGCCAGGCATGTCAGCAGGTGGACGTCCCCCGAGGGGTCCCAGACTGCGAGAGGGCACAGGCCGGGCTGAAGAATCCACCCCCCCCACTGAGTGCACAAATTTTTATGCACTAGGCCCCTAGTAACTCAACAATAACAATACATAATCAAAATAAAAATGGGTAGAAAACCTAAACAGAAATTTTTTCCAAGAAATCAAACAGATGGCCAACAGATAAATGAAAAGATTCTCAACTTCACTAGCTATTGATGGGGAATATAAGACATTTGGGGAGGGGGGTTAGCAATCTGAATCTGTGTCAGTAACATGCCCTCTAACGCACACTCTTGCTAGCTGATATTAACTCCATTGATGCCTGTTCTGTCTTGCAGAACCTATTTCCAAGATACTCCCATTTTACAAAGGGGTCATAAACAAAGAATGGAGATCACTGGTACCACCCTGACCAGGCACTTAGATACAATCTAACTTTTTCCTTCTAACTGACTCCGGAGAGGCTGGGGAAGCTCACCACAAAGCCTGGTAGTTAGGAAACAGATAGAAAACAAAGAAACCAAAGGATATAAAGGGAAAGCTCCCTCCATATTCACTCACCCAGGATTTGGAGAACTGACCCCCTGAGTCACTGTACTAGTACATCTGAAAATAAATGGGTTTCTCCTGGATCTCTGAGTACTCCCTGTGTATTTTTCAATCACCTGGTAAATTCTGTAACACTATAAGTAAAAAGCAAATTGAAACCACTATGAGGTACCACCTTATCCTTATTAAAATAGCTATTATCAACAAGACATGAAATATCTTGTGGGAGAGAATGTGGAGAAAAGGAACCCTTGTACACTACCGGCGGGAATGTAAATTGGTGCAGTCTCTATGGGAAACAATATGGAGTTTCCTCAAAAAATTAAGAATAGAGCTACCATATGATGTAGCAATCTCTCTTCTGGGCATCTCCCCCCAAAACTGAAAACAATGTATACATATAAAACCCTAATATACAAATAAACCAAATGGCAGAGCAACTGAACAACAAATCAGTTGCTATGACATGCACCAACCACCAGCGGGTGTGCACAGAACATGGTGGATGTCAGAAGCAGGAGGCAGAGTGTGGAACTGGTAGGTGTTACCCGTGGCTGGATGGTGGAGCAGGTGAGTGGGGGTGCCACACCAAGGCGGGGCACTGGTTGTTGTCATGAGGGCAAGCCTCTGGTGGTTACTGAAAATTCTGTCCCACCTGATGCTCGCAACTGCTGCCAACACTGGAGCAACCACTTGCACTTGCTGCCAACACATGGCACCAGCCCTAATTGCTCCACACGTCACCGGGTGCGAGAGGTGGCTGCCAGTCCCAGTCACCTCTCAGGACTTCTCCACCTCCCCCTGCTCCTGAGGGGTGATTGGGGCCATCAGCAGCCTCTCACACCCGCTGCCGGCACCAGAGCCACCACTCGCATCTGCTGCTGGTGCTGGCCCCAATCGCTCCATGCCATCAGCATGTGGGAGCAGTGGCAGCAGGAGTGGGGCTGCTGGCAGACAAGAGCCCAGGGTCCATGGTGGGAGGGGCCAGGTGGGGCATGGAGGATGGGCCAAGACCCACCCCTGGGCCCACCACAGCCTTGTGGTCCCCAGTTCCTTTCAAGGTGTACAAATTCGTGCACTGGGCCCCTAGTTTTTTATAAAAATACATGTACCACTATGTTCATTTAAGCATTATTCAGAATAGCCAGGACATGGAAACAACCTAAGTATCCTCTGATGGATGACTGGATAAAGAGAATGTGGTACATATACACAATGGAATACTACTCAGCCATAAGAAAGGATGAAACACTACCATTTGCAATAGCATATATGGATCTTGAGAGTATCATGCTAAATGAAATTAGTGAAATGGAAAAGGGCAACAACAATGTGATTTTATCCATATGTGAGATATAAAACGGAAAGCAACAAAAGCATTTCCACATTGTAAATGAAATACCACCAATTAGAGATATTAAGGCTCTTCTTTTATTTTAAAAAATCAGCATATTCTTGGGGTGGCTTTAGGACAGCTTCCTCACCTAATCCTGAGAGTAGTGCTTCTCAACCCTGGTTGCACATTAGAACCTGCTAGATTGGGGGCCCAGGCTTGTGAATATTTA
Organism: Murina feae; assembly: GCA_004026665.1. Classification (NCBI taxonomy): domain Eukaryota; kingdom Metazoa; phylum Chordata; class Mammalia; order Chiroptera; family Vespertilionidae; genus Murina; species Murina feae. The sequence goes on from PVJC01028230.1 coordinate 11,719, forward strand.
ACAAACTACCCTGGGATTCTACCCAAGTACAGCCAGAGTCAAGAACCCTGGACTGTGGGGTGTTTAAGGCCTTATTCTTACTATTTGACATATTATACACATGAGGAGATGTTTCATTGATATGGTTTTCTAAAAGCAGAAGGAATAATCCCAACCACATCTCTTACACAAAAAGATAATAATTCTTTTTAACCAAAACTATTGTGAAAATAGAGCATGAATACAATGCTGAATGTTGAGTCTGCTGCTGATCAGCAGAAGCCCTGAGTACCCCTCAGGCCCTCCTCTCTGCCAGGCAACATCTAGGCTCCAGCTCTATGATGGATGTCTAGTGCTTTGCTGGGGAGAATGGCAGGCAGATGCTTTCATCCCTGAGCCTGCCTATTTCATCATTTTTTTGATTTGGTTGTTTTAGTGGTTTCTGAAGTACTAGGAGTTTTCATTCAAAACAGCACCAGCACTTACTTATGAGAAAGTCTGAATTTGATATAACTACTCTCTTAATCCACAGCAAGCCAGAAAGGCTTGAGAAAATGGGTTCTTGGCTTGAGGTGGCAGAGAGAATTTGGGACTAACTACTATTGAAATCATCCTTATGGATGCCCTTTCTGCCTTTGGAAACTTGAAAGGCACCATGTGGAGCAGAAATTATATACAGAATCCACAAACAGGCGTCCAGAGAAACCACACATCCCTGCCCTTACCTTCTGTTGAGCTACAGCCCCATCTGCTTTGGGGCTGATCATCTCAGTCATTTTGTACTTATAAAGGCCTCTCCATAGGGCCAAAGGGAGGGTGGAGAGGGCTGAAGCATTCAGAGAGAAAACATCAAACATGCGTGTGTATGACAGTGTGAGTGTGCACGCATGTCAAATTAACAATGCCATTTTTGTTTGGATCAACTGCAGTTTTTTAAATTAGAGTTTTGTTGTAGGAATGAGAAACAAGCACTTTTATAGTATTACTAGAGGCCTAGTGCATGAAATTTGTGCACTGGGGGGATGTCCCTCAGCCCAGCCTGCACACTCTCCAATCTGGGACCCCCTCAAGGGATGTCTGACTGCCAGTTTAGGCTCGGTCCCCAGATCCCCAGATTGGACCTAAATCAGCAGTTGGACATGCTTCTCACAATTTGGGACCACTGGCTCCTAACCACTCGTCTGCCTGGCTGCTTAATTGCCCCTAACCACTCTGCATTTCAGCCTAATCAGCCCCTAACCGCTCTTCTGCCAGCCTGATTGACACCTAACTGCTCCTCTGCCAGCCCAATCACCTCTAACTTCCCTCCCCTGCAGTCCTGGTCACCCCCAACTGCTTTCCCCTGCAGGCCTTATCGCCCCCAACTGCCCTCCCCTGCTGGCCATCTTATGACAACATACAGATGGCCATCCAGTGATGCAAGGGTATGAGGGTCAATTTGCATAATACCTCTTTATTATATAGGATTGCCATGAATATCTAATCAGTATTTTTCAGGCCAGTTTTAACTGCAGTTTTAATTTGAATGATTGCACACTCTTGACTATCTGACTTAGTTTTCCAATGTTGGGTTTGGAAAAGGTGGAATATGGAGCACTTTAGAGTTAAAATAAACCTCAGCATTAGGGTAGGTGGTTGTGTGGTGGGAGGAATGGGAGATCATGTTGAACCCCCATCACATAGGTTTTATGGAATGCAAGGCCCAAGAGTAGTATTAAATGAACCATATCTGGGAGCTTGAGAAAGTCCATGTTGTCTTTCCAGAGGAAGAAAATTTATATCAAGGATACACCTAGGGTAACTAAATGGGCTGGGAACTGGACTGAAGTTTCAATCAGTGATAGAGCATGAGGCATTGGAGAGAAAGAGAAGAAGAAGCTGGAATTAGAGAAGATAATCTGTGCAGACCATCTCAACCACTGCCCATCATCTCTCACCTTTGTTATTGCAGTACCCTCTTAACTATCTCTCTGTCTCAACCCCACATCATCAATTTCAGACTGCATACTGTGCACGTCAAGATGCGTGCATAGCATGTTTCCCCAGGAACATTACAGGAGAAATCCAGGTATGGCCCTTGGTTAGTTAGAACCTTTCTGACCCTCCCACCTCATCTCCCATCCTGTTTGACGTCACTGTCCCAGGGTAGTTCCTCAGACACACCATACCATTGTATGGCTCCACACCATACCGTTTGCCATTCTAAGAATGCTCTTCCTCCACTGACCCACTTAGCAAGCTGCTCTTCATTCTGCAAAAGAGCATTCCTCTCCATGACCTCCCCCCACATTAATAACTATCTTCCTGGGCATTTTTTATGGACACTTAATGTATTTCTGCTACTCAACTTATTACATTGTAACTTGATTTCCTCACCACAATGAGATACCTGTTACCTGTTAGATCTGTTAGAATGGCTATTATCAGATAATATACAAAATAACAAGTGTTGAAAAGGATGTGGAGAAAAGAAAACCCTCACATACTGCTGGTGGGCATATAAATTGGTATAGTTACTATGGAAAACAGTTTAAAGATTCCTCAAAAAAATTAAGAATAGAGTTACCATGTGATCTAGCAATCTCTTTTCTGGATATCTTCTGGAAAAATTCAGAAAATTTTATTCAGAAGGATATATATATACCCCTATGTTTTTTGCAGCATTTTTCATGGTGTCCAAAACCTGAAAACATCTTAAGTGTCCTTTTACATGTGATTGGATAAAAATGATTTGGTGTGTATATAAAATGGATACTACTCAGTCATTTTAAAAAAATGATGAAATATTGCCATTTGCGACAACGTGGATGGATGTTGAGAGTATTATGTTAAGTAAAATAAGACAGAAAAGGACAAGAACCATTTGATTCTAACCACATGTGGAATATAAAAAACAAAAACAAACAAAAACACAAACTCATATAGACAACAGAATGGTGATTATCAGAGGAGAAGAAGCGTGGGGAGAGGATGAAGAGGGTAAAGGGGATCAAAATATATGGTGACAGAAGGAGACTGGACTTTGAGTTATAAACACACAATGGAGTAGATAGATGTATTTTAAAGATCTACATTTGAAACGTGTAATGTTATTATTAACCAATGTCACCAAAAATATTTTAATTTTAAAAAATAAATGCAAAATTTAAATTTGTGCATTATCTGAACTTTTCAGGGAACAATGCCCCTGTAGGCTTATCAAATTCTCAGAGGTGTTTGTGGCTCCAAATGAGGCTTTGAACCATCATTGTTGAAGAATATACAGTTTTTAAGTCTGTCCACAAATTTCACTTCTCTCAAATGAAACCTTAACAGTCATTTGTTCACTTACGTAGAGCTAACCTGCAGGACAGATACTGGCACGATGTAGACGTTCAGTAAGTGTGTACAGGTTAACTATAAGCTGAGCAGTAGAAGGTTTGTGTTCAGAATGGCTGACAGGACCTAAAGTCTGTGGCTTTAACAGTCATCTGAACTGAGGACAGTTGAGGACCCTGCCAAGGAAGAGATCCTGAATAGAAAGTGCCCAAGGGCAAGGCCTGTACTGTCCCCAAGAAGTATTTTATAACTCCCTCTATCTAGGTAAATGAATGATCAAGGCTCAAAGTTCCTCACTATAGATCAAGATTACCATGATTTAAGTGGCTCTCACATCATTTGCCTTGCAGAGTATGTCAGTATATTAAATTATGTATGGTTGTTTAATGGCAGTAGTTGGCAATATTGATATACATTTTCCTCTTAAATAAAGTGATCACTCATTTAATTGTCATCTTGGATCTGCTACCAAAAAGAGAGAAGACAAATTGAGTCCATTTTTCAAATTCAGCAGAGTTATTTATTTTGCTTAGCACAACATATTCATCTCTGTTAGTTGTCATATGACAGTAGGAGAGTCAAGCCACCCAGTTTTAAAACTAATTAATCGAAATAACTTTTCAATTACTAAACTGGCAGGCTAGCATTGTCAGTTAGATTATCATGGGAATGGTGAGTTGTGAAAAATATCATTGAAATAAATCCTGATTTCTTGGGGTGGTGAACACACAATACAATATACAGACGATGTTTTATAGAATTGTACTCCTGAAACCTATGTAATTTTATTAACCAATGTCACCCCAATAAAGTCAATAAAAATAAAATAAAAAATAAATCCAGATTTTCAGTGTATAGCAGGACAGGGATTTAAGCTCCTTTTTATCTCAGAATGTTCTTTTTGGGCATATCAGCAGTTGTATTATTTTTCACATTTTAGCTATTCCCATATCATGTAAACATGACTCATAAAAAATATCATTTTTGGAGTTCTACTCAGAAAACAATAAACTCTGAATAAATTACAGGGGTACTTTGCAAATTGTCTGCTGAGGAATAGGGAGGGAAAAAATGAAAACCTTTTTTAAAGCAAAGAAAAAGAGAGAGAGAGAAAGAGGAGAGAGAGAGAGGAAGGAAGGAAGGAGTGGGGGAGAGAGGGAGGGAAGGAGGGAGGGAAGGAAGGAAGGAAGGAAGGAAGGAAGGAAGGAAGGAAGGAAGGAAGGAAGGAAGGAAGAAAGGAAGGAAGGGAAGGAAGGAAGAGAAAGGAGAGAGAAAGGGAAAGAGAGGAAACAATTCTCCCCTAATAGCCTATACCTGTTTAAGAATATAGACACCTCCATGCTGATATGACTGGGGAAAATTTTCATACAGTTCTGATCCCAAAAATGGACTTAAAGACTATCCCTGGAACATGAATTCTCATCTTCTGTCATGACTTTTTTTCCACCCATCTTTCTTCTAAATTAAAACACCGATCATTTAAGTTTCTTTCTTTGCATCAGAAAGCCTCCAAATAAGTACCATATTGATTTCTCTTTAAAGATTAGAAGGCTCTGCTAGTCAAAAACTATTTAAATGTTTACCTAACAAACATAGAGATTGAGATTTAGTCTATCCTCTCTGTTTAAAACCACCAAAGAGATGGACAAAATATGAACTTCCTAAAGGTCACTTCAACATATACTGCGCAGTTACATGTTCCTTTCAAAATGCTTCAGTTTTTAATGACTCTTTTTCTTTAGTTTCACAAGAAATTACTTTGTACAAAGCTATTATACAATGAGTTGCTCATTGAATAAAATATTTGAAGAAAAAAAGTACTTCATATATGCTAAGCATGACTAGCCAAATCTGTTATTCCACAATCTTTTTTGTGAAACATCTTAGTCATTTTAGGGCAGACTATAGAAAACTCAGTGAATATCATTTTTTGTACAGTAGTAACCATTTTCAAGCAAAAGAATTATTTCTGGAGATTTAATTATGTGGGTAATTTTCTTGCCCTCCAGAAAGAAAATTTACCGAAAGCTCTAATATAAATATGAGTCATAAACACAGGATCTAACACTACAGTTGCATGATTCACTTCACTCACCTTGACTTAATCCCAGCCCTATCCAATCCTGTCTTTATTTGAAATTTTGATACTTGTTTATTATTAATGTTTTGCATTAACTTTGATTTTTTAAAATATTATCAACTGCATTACTGAGTGTTCTGTCCTGCCCCAAGCAAGTACTTCACTCACTAATTGGTCCCAGTCTCAATCATAAACTCTACAAGTCTAGCCCTAAATTTCTCCATCACGGGGAAGGATCATGTTTAATGATAATGGTTCTTTAAATTAAAAAAATAACATCTACTTTTTTCTTCTACTTTTTTTTCAAGTAGATTATACTTACTGAAAAAAATAAACAAAAACTTTCAAAAATATAAAACAGCCCTTGCCCTACCACTTAATAATAACTAACCACTGTTAATAATTTGCTGTATAGCTTTCTTGACCTGTTTTGTTGTTGTTGTTTGTTTAAGTAAAGTACAGTTGTGTCAATAGATGGCAGATTGACTGTTTAAAAGTTATGGTTATATAATAATTTTCCAGATTATCTATGATTTAAAAGAAATAGCATTTCAATTTTTTTAAACAAATTCACTGACATACAGGTGACCCAAAAAATGTATACACATTTTAATAGCTGATAGCTCAATTTTGAAAATGAAATGTATTTAATAAAAACTGCCTTTATAATTCATAAAAGTTTGTGGATACATTTTTGGGACACCCTTTATGTATTTTTCTAAATATAGTCTTTGAGTATAAAGGATTTCAGTGTCTATACATAACAGAGCTCTCTTAACCATTACAAATAACTTTTAATAAAATGTTTAAATAAAAATGAGCAATTCCTAAATCAGAGATATATGCAATTCCCAAAATAAATGTTACAAACACAATCTATTTCCAGGACTAATTTAAAAGTATAATGATGTGTGTGTGTTTGCATCTTGCTCTCTTGTTCTCATTCTCTCACTCTGTTTCCATTTATATTTACTCTAGCTATACATTTAGCCTTTCAGGGATTAAATACAAGTGTTCTTATTCTTACTAATAGCCCCATCAATTTATCATGGTGGATAGCATTTTTGTACTTTGATATCAGACAATCCAAATTTGGATACCAAATATGTGTCCTTGTACAAGTTATGATCATGTTTAAATCCTAAATGTTCACATCTGTCAAGTGTCACAATAAGTGTATAAGGTTGCTGTAAGGATTAAATAAAATAATCTTTATAAATGCTTACCAGAGTGCCTAGCACTGAGTAAGCTATTCAATGTGCAGGTACATTGTTATAGTTAAAATGAGATTCCTAACCTCAAAGGAAAGTATAGTAGAATGGGAGAAAATGCCATGAATTCAAATAAGGCAAATGTAATAATGTAAAATTATACAAGGGGGCTAAGAACAAGGGTAGCCGACCTTTGGACTCAGAATTTGAAATTCATGTTATTGAATGTCCTTACTTTATAGCCAATCTCTTTTTATAAAAGAATGCTTTAAGATTTAAGCAATATAATAACAAATATATATATATATATATATATATATATATATATATATATATATCACATAAAATGCCTTCTTAGCTACTTTAACATTATTTTTCCAGTTGATTTTTTAATGTCAGAAAAAAATACAGAGATTGGAATTACACCATAGTGTACCTATGTGATGAAGTTGATACGTGAATATCAAAACAAAATCAGGAAACTGTGAACAAAGCTAAGTATTGTAATAAAAAATTTTTTTAAATGTAGTCAGTGTTTAATAAGTGGATCTTTTTAGGCTTATATCAGATGTAAGTGCTTTGAAAACACTATACACTGTATAAATATTTGTTGAGTTGATTTGAAGAAACACCATAAACACTTACATTGGGGTTATATAAAACAGGAGTGTTACTCTCCTAACTGAAGTTTAAGTTACTCTCATGGAGTGCAATTAGAAGGGATCAACTGGAATAATGAGAAGCTATCTATACCAATGACACCATCCAAGAGGTTCTTGTTCTCAGATTGAGAGGTTTTTTAAAAAATATATTTTATTGCTTTTTTACAGAGAGGAAGGGAGAGTTAGAAACATCGATGAGAGAGAAACATCAATCAGCTGCCTCCTGCACACCCCCTACTGGGATGTGCCTGCAACCAAGGTACATGCCCTTGACTGGAGTGGAACCTGGAACCCCTCAGTCCGCAGGCCGACACTCTATCCACTGAGCCAAACCGGTTAGGGCTCAGATTGAGAGTTTTTAAGAGCACCCGAAATTTCCTTACAGTGACATGAAAGTAAATGCAGGGAAATGTAACAAACTTGTGATCCTAGCTAAGTTTAAGCTTAATAATTATGTGGTATCTTGTCTAAAGAAAGACCATACTATCACAAGAAGATTGGACTTCGCAGTGTAAATGAGAAATCAGAGTGACAAAATTCTAGCACCGTTGTGAGAAGGAAACACCCGATGATCAGAGTGTGCTCTGTCTCTGTGTTAGCTGTGGATCTCTAATGAGAAAGCATGGGTCAGATTAATGCAGCTTCTTGTCACTCATCATCAGCTTCATTCACCCAAATCTGTTTGTTACGCTGCTATGGTATAACGAGGCTTCCCAAGTACAGCTAACGGCTGTCTCCTGTTAAGAGCTCCAGGAACTGGGGACCGGCAGGCTCTGCCTTCTACCCACAATTTTAAACATACTGCTTTTACCAGAGGTCTTTGCTTTTAATTTCATTTTTTCAAAGTAGGTTTTTTGCTACTCTATCCAACCTCTCTAAACTTTTAATTGACACTCCATTTCAGTTTTATCATGAGTACTGTATTCCTGATTTCTTTTGTCCAAAAAGTGATCCATAAGTGAATTATTCAGTCAAATTTGTACACTAGCATTGCCTAATGATGCCCTCTGATTCTCACAGGCCTAGAAATTTTGTGCCCACCAGCCATTATGTAATGTTTCAGCCATTTTCTATAACCTGATAAATAGTATCTACTGCTACTTTCTGAACATATAGAATAATTATCTATAATAATGCAGTTTGTCAATCTCCAAATTGTACTCATATGAGCAGTCCTAGACTGTATAAAACTTATAAAAATATGATTTCAAGAATCCAGTAATCTCCTAGCAGCTATCTGGGTCTTGCCATGACATAAAAATAAGTTAGTATTCAACAACTATTAAAGTTCTATCAAAATAACACAAGAATTAAATTGAAAAGCCTATCACTGGCCAAATATATAATCTGAGCATCCATGAGAATAATATCTGCAATATATTAAAACACATAAAAATATTATGAGTTCATAATACTTTAAAAACCTATTGGTATTCTTTGGAAGGTGTTAGAAAACAAAAATATCACTTTGACAAAAGGAAAAGAATAAATCATTTCTACATAAACTGTAATAAGGATAATCAAGAAGTTGGTGAAAGAAAGTTGTTCTTATAGAATTACTCCAGTTAATAAATTTAGAAAGAATGACAGACTTCTGCTTCCAGACATGATGAAGTAAAAATAACTTGATTTACTCTTTTAACATAAACAACTGAAGAACCAAACTAAATACATAAAACAACAGTTTTCAGATATTGGACAATGGATATAGAAGAGCAGTGATTTATGAGAGTGAAGAAATGAATGAGATTAGCCTTAGCATTGACTAGCTTAGTGCCTGAGTGCCCAGGCCTTATAGGAAGGGAGAACCCAAATAAAGGCCTGCAACCTTGCTGAGTTAAGGAGCTAGAGATCAGAGTCCAAGGAGACTAAGGCAGTTAAAGTTTGAGGCACAATTATAGAGAAGATGGAGCTGCACAGAAAGAAACTCTCAGAGATCTGCACAGAAATCCCCCTAAATCTTCTGACAAGTACTGGCATAGGTATAAATAAAAGGAAAGTTTCTAGAAACTGTGGGCCTAGAAATTGTGTGCACTCCAGGCAAATTGGAAAGACCTCATAATACATGGGCATCAGGTAGAATTCTCACAATAGTATCATCTTAGTAGTGGGGCAAAAATAATTTTAGACTAAAAGCTCTGTACCCATTCTAACAAACATAAAAACAAGCCACAAAAGGAAGAAACTGATTCCAAATAAGAACATGCCAAAAAAAGAAGTCCAACGCTGATTAAAAGAATACAAAGGAAATGCCTAGCATTCTAAACTAAATGTACATTTGGCATCCAGTAAAGCATTATGAGGCAAGCAAAGAAGCAATATGTGCAATACCCAGAACACCCCCCCCCCAATCAAGCAAGGAAATAATCAGAAATGACACAGATGATGGAATTTTCAGATACAGACCTTAAAACACTATGAATATACTCCCTGTCTGTGTTCAAGAAGATAGGGAAAAACATGTATATTATGACGAGGGAAGTAGAAGATATAAAACACAGCCAAATGGAACTTTTGGGGATTAAAAAATGTGTAAAATGAAAATTACTCTGGAAAATTACTCTGGAAAATTACTCTGGACTGATAATGTATTAGATATGGCAGAAGAAAAAGACTAGTAAACTTGAAAAGATAGAAACAGGAATAACCCCAAATATAGTACAGAGTGAAAAATAAACTCTTTATTACCATCCTACCAACATAGGTAGGAGCAACTACAAACTTAGGAGTTCCTCCAAGGCAGCTCTTTGCACCCAACACACAATCATTAAGTTGGTGCCCTATTCTGTGTGCCAAGTGCCAGGAACTCAGAAAGTCACTTCCTTCCAGCAAAATCTCAACTAAAGTTGATAAAGCTCATGTGGTGACATCAGACATCTATCATGGTCTGGAATATGAGGATGAGATCTTGTAGGACTTTTAATGTCATACTAAAGAATCTAGAAATAACTTTGAAGTAACATTAATCTAAACTAATAAAAGCGAAATAGTAAAATTAACCGTTTCTCCGAGACAGGGTAAGCCACGCCCACCAGCCAATCAGAGCGGCTGTATGCAAATTAGCCCAGCCAACATGGCAGCCGCCACTCACGGACCTGAGTAAACGTTTAGGCAGCGTCCGTTGCAGCAGGAGCGAAAGCGATACTGTTTTCGGCCCTTGGCGGGCAGGCTCCGAAACATGTTTCAATAATGTAACAATCGTAGAATCCTCGGGAGCTGAAGGGAACAGGCCTGGCCTGACTTACTAAGAGTAACGAAGTCTCATTATAGACGCTGCGCTGCGAGGTGAAGCAGAGGAGGTTTCGTTACCTCAGCCCACCTCAGCCCACCTCAGCTTAAAGGAACAGTGTATCAATTATAGGAGATAAATAAATGCCAGAAACCTGCGTCCAGCCAGCCTTGCTGGGACGTTGGGTCAATGGGAGCTGTGGGCAGCCTTAAAGCCCCTCACCCAGGCTGGTCAGGCACACCAGCAGGTGGACGTCCCCCGAGGGGTCCCAGACTGCGAGAGGGCACAGGCTGGGCTGAGGTACCTCCCGAGTGCACAGAGCAGCTGCAGGGCGGGACAGCGCAGGACCCAGGACCCGTGATGGGAAAGAGGCGGCAGGGTTGGAGGGCACCAGGAAGCGGGTAAGAGGCGGCAGGGCAGACTCGGCCTGCTTGGTGGCTGCCCAGGCCCTTTGCGGGGCACCAGGGAGCGGGAAAGCAAGGCTGCAGGGGCCGGGGTCCTGCTTGGCAGCTCCCCAGACCCCTT